>JAOEGS010003317.1:0-10372 GCA_025447755.1 Corythornis vintsioides
AATGAATTATTATTTATTATAAAACACACAACACATGTAAACTCTACCAGTGCTGAAAAGATTTTAAAGAGTCTGCCCTATTTGACTATTCCACATGTTCTTAGCCTTTTAGCAATTTAATTAATACTTCATATGACTACATGGCAACAAATGACAGATTTTCTTTTCCTTAGCCAGTTCCATTTATTCAGTTCATTCATATAAGTCACCCAATAGAAAATGAAAACTTCCATTTTCCAGGGGTATTTTTTCACTCTTTAGCATATGACCTTACAGTTCTTTCCTTGAAGCCATGATCTATTCCACTGTTGCTTAGTTGCTACTACCAGCAGAATGAAAACATAAATCATTACATAAAGCAACTTGTCAAGAGACCAGGGTATTTTAACTCATTTCTATTTGTCCTGGCACACCAACAGCACAACAAATTTTGTTGGAAGACAGCTGATGAGAAGGAATAAGGCCAGAGGCAGAAAAGCAAAGAGCTGTAAAAAATCTGGAGGGGAAGAGTGAATGACTAAGACTCCTAATTTCATATGTTTATGCATAGCTGCATTATCCAGGTAGCAGCTTACAGACAGCCCAGAGCTGCCAGGGTGCACACAGCACTGTGAGAATGAGGCCAAAACAGTTCCAGGTTGAGCTGAAACCAGTGCACTCAGCCCCACACGGGTCTGGGTGGAATAAGCATCCTACAACTCAGTGTGGTCAGTCAATGCATTTCTGAACTGAAATGGAGATGCAGCAGTTGTGTCTTTATGACTCTCACAGAAGAAGAAATGGAACATGTGGTAACCAGTGGTATCCTCAACTGGAGTTCAAGATTCTGAGAGGTGTGTGAGAAAGATGCAGAGCCAAGTACAGCCTCTGGATTTCAGAAGAGAGGCTTCTGCAGTCATAAAAACAGTTACCCCCCTTGCCCCAATACTCAAAAGACCAAACAAGAATATGTGGAATGGTTGCTTAGTTGGGCAAATTGTTTTGCATCCAGCTGGGCTGCATTCAAGGATGCTGAGAGCTGGATGAAGTCAGAGCAAGACTCTTTCAGTTTTGAAAGGAAAGCTCCCCATGTCTGCTTAAAAGAAATGTACCCCACCTTTAGAAAACATCAAGGATCTGGGAGCTAGAGACTAGTCATGCTCACTTTTTGCCTAGGAAAATCATGGGACAATTCCTCTCGGAATACATTTTTGGGCACATGAAGGAAGTGCTTGGGAACCATCAGAATGGATTGACCAGCTGCAATATAATCCTGTCCAACCTGATTACTTTCTATGACAAAATGACCAGGTTTGCAGATGAGGGGAAAGAAGTGGATGGCACTCACCTCAACTTTAGCACAGCTCCCAACAGTCTCCCACAATCTTCTGAATCCTAAATCATGGACTGGGTGAGTGGCCACCTAGACAACTAACAACTGGTTGGATAGTGGGGCTCTGAGGGCAGAGATGATGGGCTTGTTCTCTACCTAAAGCACATTAACAAAAGGAGCACAGCTGGGATTTATCCTGGGACATGTTCTATTTAATATCTTTATCAGGGACTTGAAACACGGTCACATGAAGTTTGCAGATTACATCAAACTTGGATACCGACCAACAACCCTTGAGGACGGGACTCGTTTATAGAGAGACTTAGGCTGGAAGGATTAGGCAACACAGACCTTTAGATATTCAACCAAGGCAAACGCAAACCTGCATTTGGGAAGGAATAAACCCGTTGCGACAGCACGGGGAGGGGAGCAGCGCTGCTGGGCAGGCCGCTGGGGACAGCAAGCTAAACACAGGCCACTTGACCGTGCTCCCTGGAGGCCAAGGTAGCCAGCGCCGACAGTAGACCAAGGCGAGCACGACAAAACCTTTCTGTCACGGTGAGGACACTCAAGAAGGGGGGCAGCATCCCCGCCTGAAGGCTGTGACGCCCCCGCTGGATACATCCCTGCGCAAGCCGGCCTGACCTGCGGCTGGCGGCCTCCGGAGCCCCCTGCCAGGCTGAATGCGAGCAAGCAGCCGCGTCTGCCACCCACGAAGGACTCCGGCAGGGCCGCCCCGGCGCCGCTTGGCCCCGCCTGTGCGGACGGAGCGGGAGTGGCGGGAGCCCCGCCCCGGACGTGCGGCGGCGGAAGGAAGGGGGCGGGTGGGGCTGTGCGCAGGCGGCTCCACGCGGTGCAGCGGAGCCATGGCCAAGGGTCCGGAGCGTCTGGAGCGCGCTCAGGTGCGGGGGGTGGTGAGCCGGCCTGGGATGGGATGGGATCCGCTTGGCTTAGTTTTCACTGCGGCTCTGCCGCTGTGCTGCCGTTACAGGTGAAGAAAGCGGTGGAGGCTCTTTTGGCTTTCGCCAGAAGCAAGAGCAAGCGAGGCTCGCTGCTCCTGAACGAGAGCGAGAACGTGCATCTCCTGGTGACGGTCTGGAAGATCCCGCGGACGGCACAGGTCATCAAAATGTAAGAGATGAACCCGCGGCTGCGCAGCTGCAGGGGTTGCTCGTGTCCTCTGGCTAGGGATAAAGCAGCGCTGACTCTGGGCCTGAGGGGTCTGGCTGCGGGACTGGCCTGTCCCGCAGTGCCCGCGCCCAGAGCTGCGGTCAGACCCCTGTTCTGTCGCAGGGTGTAGCTGGAAGCTCGGCTGTGCCCACTGTGTGCACACAGAGGATACTGGTTTTGGTGGCTGCCTTTCAATCCTGATGCTCAAGAAAATTAATCCGACGCTCCTTTGTCTTCCCCCCACCGCATCTTTCTTCTGATACCCCAAATGGATTGTGAATTAGAAGGTTTCTTTTAAACTCCAGCTGTGCTGTTTTGAGAAAGTTTCCATCTATTTGTCTGGGCCCCAGTACTACAAATCTGATGACTGGATGCAACCATAGTGTAAAGAGGAGAGTGGATGGTTCTGTTCCTTCTCCTGCTCCCAGAACCTGTGTGGTGATGGCCTCTGACAGGACCGATGGATTCATCAGTGTATCTGACTGGAGCCAAGGGATATGATTGCTTATCTTTTACAGTTCTGGGTGATTTACAAGATACAGGTTCCACTGAAGATCTTTAGTAGTTAACAATACAGAATCTAGATCTATAGCTTCCCTATAGTACTTGTTAAAGGTTAATGATCTCTCACTGTGGACCTGTGCTGGAAAAAACCTTCCTTATCCTCTTAGACATTCCCTGTCTGTCTCATATTCTTGTTGTAGACCACTGCCTCATGGCATCAGACCAGAAACGGCTGAGGTTTGTCTCTTCACAAAGGATGAACCAAATTTATCAGCAGAACAGACTGAAAATCTGTATAGGAAGCTTTTAATCCAGAATGGGATCAGAAGTGTTAGCCAGGTAAGAGATACATCTGATGGTCTAGTGAGGTACTGTCGCTTCTCTCCTCTTGTACCAGTAAAAAAGGAAAACAGTCGTTCTTTCCTGTTGTTTAATATTTGGATCTCAGTGGTTCTGAGTTAATCATCTCTAGGAAGAGTTTTCAGACTATTCAAACTAGTTTTTCTAAACATCAGAATTTACTCAAGATCATTTCTTCACTTTGAAACTGGCTGTCTAGCAGTCATGTAACTGTCAGATAATGCTCAGTGTTTTGCTAGACTAAAAAAAAAAAACCAAACCATAGAAAATATTATTATTGTATTTAACCTTGAGTTAGATGTTACCATTTACTGAAGTTCTGTTTGGTGACTATGCAAGAGATCATTATTGTTTGAGTCTTAAAAGAAAAAGCACCTTATCATTTTCCTATTGATTGTCTTTAGCAGGCTAAAATAATGCACCACGATAGACTCTCGGGTATTCCTGTTAATTCTCTGCACTTTAAGGACTGCAGGTTGTGTTTCCAGCAGTGGGGACTAAACTGTTAGTTTCATTGCAGATCATCTCATACAAAACTCTGAAGAAAGAGTATAAACTCTTTGAAGCCAAACGTCGCCTCCTGAACAGGTTTGATCTCTTTCTGTCCGACGACCGCATTAGAAGGCTCCTGCCCTCACATCTAGGAAAACACTTCTATGAAAAGAAAAAGTAGGTCCTGAAATTCTGTTACCCACTTTGTTAAGGTACCTTTTGTAAGATTCAATTCTTCCTCTTCAAGTTTGGGTTGGTTGGGTTTGGGGGGGCAAATGGTTTTGGTTTGGTTTGCTCTTTTCTTTGGTTGGTTGGTTCTGTGTTGGCTTTTTGTGTGTTTCGGTTGTGTTGTTTGGTTTGGTTTAAAGTTCTTCCCCTTGTTTTTTAGGGCACCTTTGTCTGTAAACCTGAAAGCCAAAAATCTTGCTAAGGAACTACAAAAACATATCCAGGGCACTACGCTCCCAGTTACTAACAAAGGGTGCTGTTAGTAAGTATAAGTAGATTAATGCTTCACTAGAAGGATTATTTTAAGTGAGTTATTTTTATTCCATTAATATGTGAATAAAAGAGGTTTTTGTCCCCAGTCCAAATACAGGCTGTTTTGAACCTGTATAAGGAAATCACTAATTCTAGTTAATAAGAAGCTTTATTGTGAAGTTTTACATTTTATCTTTTTTTTCCTTATACCTGAGAAGTTTTTAGGCAACTGTTGCTGTCAGACAGTATGTACAAGCTTAGAAAAAATATTAATGTTAGATAAAAACTACTTCAGGAATATAAAGCAGACGCTGTGTATCCAAACACAGAAAAGTGAATACGGGGAAATCTATTCTACCTGTGATTATAAAAGACTTGTGCAATAGTCAGCTGTCCTTTATAGAATTTAATTGCAGATAAGTGGTCTTTTTTTTATTTCTGGGTATGCCAAAAAATCAAATGATGTGATATATATTTGCCCCCAAGTAAATCTTGCTCTTCACTTCTTTCAGTACAACACGAATAGGTCACACTGCAATGAAAGCTGAGGAGATAGCAGATAATATCATTGCAGCAGCCGAGGTGATTGCTAAGAAGTTGCCAAAGGTACTGCTGATTGACTGTGTTAAAGCCAAGTTGGCTCCTTATTCAGCCTTGGGATTTTTTTTACATAATACACTGCTTTTGCTGTTGCAGAACTGGAAAAATGTAAAAATCCTTCACCTCAAAACACTTAAATCGGTTGCGCTTCCAATTTTTACTGCAAATATCTCCAGCCTGAACGAACTTGACAGCCAGCCAGCTCTCAAAAAAAAAGAAGGAAAGGTAAAAAAAATGCTTCAACCTATACATAAAGCCAGTTTGGAGTGATTAGTTCTTTGCCTTCCTTTTATGCATTATAGTGTCTGAGGTGTTGGGTTTAATGTTTTAGTCGTTGATCCCAGGCGTTTATGGCAACTCCTGACTCTCAAACCTCAGTAATAGTGATGAAATTACAGAAACTCCCTGAGAGGTCGTAAAGCAAGCTAGAAATAAGTCAGTTAAGCAGTTCTAGGGAGCTGAGATTCATTCCTAGAACATTTGCTTGCATTGTTTATTCATATTTGCCTTCAGAACATGCATCTGACAGTAAGACTATACATGGTTTCGGACTATGCACCCGTTTGTTGGCTAATCTGAATGGTTCACAAGCTCATATATTTATTTATTAGTCAGGCCCACTTAATGTTTTAAACAATAAAATAATCAGCTATTCCTTTGTTCCAAGTTCTGCTGATTATGTTCCTTTGTCTAAAATAAATTTTAGGCATAGGCTGCAGTCTTGACATTATTATAATTTACTTACAAACTATTTATAATCAACTTCTGAAAGTAAAGCATTTTTTCATATTTACATATGGCTGAGTAGTTCAGATCTGTTGTTGCTAGACTGCATTTTTCACCATATTAAAACAATTGTACATTTAGAAGTGTTGTGGGATTTGTCTGAGATCTACTTCCAATTGATTCTAGACAGGAAAGAACAAGAAACGGAAGAATGCAGCTGAAAAACTGAATTCAAGCCAAGTCACTTCAACAACTGACATGAATTCTGCTGCTGCTGCTGCTGCTACACAGGAGCTTGGGATAACAGAAAATGTAGGAGTCCAGGATGACCCTGCTGATGAAGAAGTTCCACAACTGGTGCCTATTCAAACAACCATCTTAGCTGAGCTGAAGGTAATTCTAAGATTGGACAACACACATTTCAGTTAAATCTAAAGATTCTGAACTATGGAGATCACTCTGCTCCTTAGGAACAGGGTGCATTGACACACTGCAACTGAACTGGATTTTTAATTAATACATTATGAAAGCAAGAGTTGAGTGTATGCAGGGGGTGCCCTTTACATTTTTTAGTTAAGCCCTCTTACATACAAAGGAAGACAGTGGTTATTGTCCTTTTGCAGTAATTTTTCTGAATAGCTGCAGTTTTGTCTAGGTTGAAGCCTGAAGTCAGTAAGTAAATGAATAATAAAACAGCTTAATACTTAATTTTTTTTTAAATTCCAGATTTGCAGAATTTAATATTAGTTAATGTCTTGCCTTCTGCCTGCACTGCAAACCTGGAGGGAAAGTGAGTCACGTTCTTTAGGACAGTAATATGCAACATGAACAATCCTGTCATATAAGCATCATAAAAGTATCTGCAAAACAACCAGAATGATCATGCTCACGGGTATGAAATACCCAGGAAACCCATTTGGATGAAGAAAACAGGGACTTTGTTACAGGAGCATATGCTTACACTCTTTACCAGTGTGTGCCTCTTTAGGGATGCCCAGACTAAGACTGATCAAGTGCAGGCCTGACAAAAAAAAATTGCACCCAGCTTGCTTCAGGCTGCACTCTGCAGCAGGCCTAGTTGGGCTCCTGTGATTGCCAGAGATCTGGTGTAGCATCAGGTGGAGTTGGATTTTATTGATCTGGTGACAGAGGCCCTCTTTCATGGGTGCCATTGGGGAATATGGGATGGGTTCTAAGGAATACTAGGCCTAGAGCCCAGGTAAGAGAGCAGTTTGTGTGTGTGCAGCTGGACAAATAGAGCTGACCTCTGTTCAATCTGCTAAACCTGAAAATGTGGCAAGGTGTACAGTTCAAAGCTCTGCCAGCAGAAGGCAGTGACTCAACTATCCAAGAGGATCTTTTCAGCTTTTAAATCTGTTTTTTTTCTTACCTTTTCTTTTTTTTTCCCCATTGTTTTCATGATTTAGTTATCTTTTTCTACTTCCATACTGAACTGTGAACAGATTATCTGCACTAGGGCAAAATTCAGTAAAGTATTTGTCATTTGTAATGGTTCTCATAGATGATGCTTCTTTTTGTGTGTGTCTTAAATACAGAAAATGGAACCAAGTCCACAAAAAAGTGGCAACCTGGGCAAGAAAACTAAAGCACACCTTGGTAAAAGAAAGAAACTGCCTCAAGCTCCAGAGACTCCAAAACATAAACTTGTAGAAGAGTGTGCAGACTTGCAGACATCACCAAAACAGAAAAAAGCCAAGCAGCTCAGCATGCCAAAGGAAGCAATAAAAGAAAAAGAGATTAAAAAGATACCCCAGAAGCCTGAAGTAAAGTCTTTTGCAACATCCAAAGCTGGCAAATCAATACAGTCAGCCAAGAAGTCTTCAAAAATACCTAAGCAAGCACCCAAGAAAGTGCCCAGGCCACGTTCAGCATGAGTGTCATCTGTTGTAACACATACAGCCCTGCACTGGTGTCTTTTTAGCAAACAAATACATTGATGAAGTAAAATACCTTCTTAAGAAAACCTGATCCCAAGAGCTTTTTTCACTGAGACCTTTAATGATTCATTTGTGTTTCCTTCAAACTGATGAGCTGGAACTAATAAATTCTTCATTCCTAATTGGTTCTATTTTTTTTTCCTGGTCCAGACTAAAGGTACTTAAATTCTTTAACTGTCAAAAGGCAGGGGATTATTCCAGATTAAAAAAAAAAAAAAGACAAAAATGACACCTTTCTGAGGCATAGCTTAGTACTGGAACAGACATGTCACAAGCAACAATCTATTTAACATAGGATAATGATAGGAAATGTGAAACAGATTTTCTTTTAAATTATTCTATATCATGAAAACAGGTTGACCTTTATTAATCTTATTCCAGAGAAACAGCAGCCTGATAACAGCCAAACTTAATGTATTTTTAAGCTGTTTTCACCTCATGTATTTGTGTGGGGTTGTTTGGTTGGGGTTTTTTTTAAAGCACAGGTGGTGATAGTTTTACCACTTTGTTTTCACTATTTATACTTCATGAAGTATAAATAGCAGCAGTTAAGTTGGTGAAGGGCATGGAGAAAAAATCTTAGGAGGAAGAGGAGGCTGAGGGGAGACCTAATCACTCTCTACAACCACCTGAAAGGACATTGCAGAGAGGCTGGTGCTGGGCTCTGCTCACAGGTCGTGACAGAAGCAGAGGGGATGGATTCCAGCTGCACCAGGGAGGATCAGACTGGACATTAGGGAAAAAAAATTTCACAGAAAGAGTGAAAATCAGCCCCATCACCACGGGCTGCCCAGGGAGGGGGTTGAGTACCCAGCCCTGGGTGTGTTTAAGGGGTGTTTGGGTGTGGTTCTGAGGGACATGGTTTAGGGGTGAATGTTGTAGAGTTAATGGTTGGCCTTGATGATCCCAAGGGTCTTTTCTGACTTGAATGATTCTAGGACATCAAGCAAAAATCTTACCTTCACTGTTGGGCTTTGTTTCTGCTACCAGAACAACTGCAGGTCTTGTCTGCTGCTCACAACGTTTCTTCCATCTGAAAAAAACCAAAGGCTGTAAGAACTTGGGGTTTGCCAGCTACATGAACCAGTCCCACAAAGGCATGAAAAGTACACACTGAAGAACTAAAAGGTTTTATTTGCAAGTCATTATGTTTTGAACAATAATTGGGCTCTTGCTGAAAAAAATTAATTTTCATGGACACTATCTGTATAGAAAAAAACACATAAGCTGCTCTGTAAACCTGCCATGCTCTAGGAATCAATGAATTTGCATGTATGGTCAGTAGGATGAGTGATAATGTAATTTATACTTTCAGATTAGCCTTTAAATTCATCATTGCTGGAAAGAATAACAGCTAATAATTGCAGAAATATCTGAATGCCATCAAACCCAAGTCTTGGCAGGAGGGATGTAGAGAACATCATAGAAATTTGCTCATAAATTCATTTTGTAGGAGTTAATTCCATCTTGGACTTCAGGGGGAGGTTTGGTGCACACAGGAGGAGTGCCACAGGGCTAGAACTATGACTTCAGTAGCTCTTTTTTCCAAAGAGTCTGAGTTAAGATTTTCAATAGTTCTGTTCAAAATTGCCTTGGCATCTGTTATTCTACTGTCATTAGACCTGCCTTCTCACCCTACTAATCTTCAGATGAAGCAAAATGGTCATGATTACTTCCTTTGGGGTTGTATATGATTATTAGAACTCCTGCTGCTCTCAGTATGTATTCCTAAACTAGACTGGCTTCCTAAGAGCTCTTTAATGGAATAAAGCCCCCTAAACCAAGCATGTGTATGAGCCTCACTCAAACTTGGATAACTGGTACATTATCTTCTCATGTTTGTGATACACAAAAGTTAGGTTGTTTAACACCATAATGTGAAGCAGAAGAACCATCAGTGTGTAATTGAAGCTAGGTTTGAACTTTAAAATCCAGAAGATACTTTATAATCAGGAAGAATAGCAGTACATGCTTTTTGGTACCATAATTCTCAAGACAGCAGAGATACTGGATCTCAAAGTGAAAGATACCTTATTGTTGAAGTACTTGGAACAAGTTAAAGGAAATGTCCTAAAAAAATATGTCCTAAGGACATCTTTTATGGAATAAGGTCAGTAACACAAGCAGTCACTAATGAAGACTTGGCTTTACCTAGTCTTGTTTCTCAATGTTCAACAGGAGCAATGACTGATGACCCAAGTCCTGTGATAGGAATTGAGTTTGTAGTTTTAGAGTAAGCCAACAGCACTTGCTTTCATGGGAGGAACAGTCTTCCTCAGCAGCATCATTCTTGGCACACTGCATTTCCACACAGATGAAAGCTGCTTATGCTCTTAGGCCTGTCAGACTTTACACTGACTTGATATTTCTAGTTACTGGAACAGTACTTCAGTAAGTACTCCAGTAAGCTTACCCACCATTAACCAAATTGCTAGGCAACAGGGCCTTGTGAGAGTAAGCCCAAAGAGCCTATAGCCAAACACAGTTCTTGTGCTTGAGGACTTGGGACTGTTAAAAGACAGATACTGGGTGATTAACTGTCACAGCAGTGAAGTGAAAATATGCATCTTGCCTTTTACATAACTTTCACTTGCTGGATTTTTCATCTTGCATTCACAACTACAATCACAGAATCACAGAATGTTAGGGGTTGGAAGGGACCTAGAAGATCATCTAGTCCAACCCCCTTGCCCGAGCAGGGGCACCCAGACCAAGTCACCCAGGAACAGATCCAGGCGGGTCTGGAATGTCTCCAGAGCAGGAGACTCCA
>JAOEGS010003320.1:8105-24111 GCA_025447755.1 Corythornis vintsioides
CCAATGTAGTCCTTTTGTCACTGATTCTAAATTTGACTTAACTGAAGTGGAAGAGCCTAGAAGAAAATTGGAAATGGCAGCTGTGGAGAAAGATTCTCTTAATAGTTCCCAACCAAGCCACACAAGTTTTTAAAAAAATTAATTCAAGTTGTTTCTTCTTAATTTGTCCAGGGCATGCAAAAAAATTCAGATGTTAGGTGTTTTGGATGATCAAAGCCTCCATCTCTTCCTTCTACCAGAAGGGTGAAGAAGGGATTTATGTTGAGAAAGAAGTGGGGTACAGGAACACAAAGCTGTTACCTTTGGCAGTGACAGAAGTTAACACTGTTTCTCATCTATTCTCTTTTCTCTAGTCCTCACAATGGGCTAATGTGAATAAACTGAATCCTAAATATGACAAAGAAACTTAAAATAATTCAAAGAGGGACCCTATGTACAAAATAATTGCCTGTTTCCTTAGAGTTTCAGAAAATCTACTGGTCCTTGAGTTTGATTGTAAAGTTAATCTTCAGCCTTCTTCTGTAAGCTGAGCCTAATTCTTAAGCTAATATTAATATTAGTCTATTGAACATATTCTTAAGGAACACTGGCTCTTTTTTCCCCATTTTTTTAGCTTACAAGATAGCTTTGAATACATCAACCAGGATGCCAGTGTGGGAAAGCTGAGCTCGAATCAAAATGGTTTGGGAAGCTGTTGCAGTGGAAGTAACTTAGGTAACTACTTCCAGGTTCTGTGTCTTTCTGACAATGTGAGGCCATCTGCTCATGTTCAGTTTTGTTGTTTGGTTTTGTGCTCAGTCTTTTTGTTTTCTTTGTTGTTTTGATTTTTTTTTTAAACTTGTTTGCATTGCATTTTCTCTACATTGCATTTGTTTCCTAGGTGTGTTACAGCTGTGTAGCAGCAAACTGCTGCAGGGTGTGTCTGAAGGAGGTCCCCTCTGGCTCATCCGCAGTGCTTCTTTCTTTGCAGGTTTGTGTGGAATGCCAGCCACAGTATGACCCATCCATATACACACAAAAATACAGCTCCTTCTGACTCCTTGCAGGACATAGGGAATTACTATCTAGAAACAGAAAGGGCTAAATTAGTGGCAACTAAACCAAATATGGTTTAGCTTTTTTATTAAGACAAATTTTAAAAGATAAATTAATTGCATTTTGTTCATATTACTTTTCTAATTACTTTGTTTAATTTCAAAAGTTTTTAAGTGTAGTGTTTTTAATATTAAATGAGCCCTTACATGTCTTAGAGAACTTGTTTCTTGGCTTGTAGCTGTTTTTTTGCTGCTCTGCAGGTGTTTTGCCTGGTGTGTACAGCTTTTTCTACTCTTACTGCTTGCTACTTTCTTTTAATTTGATGGCACAATTAAATCTTGATCTAAGTCTGTGAGGCTTAAAGGTGTATTTTCCTCTTTAGAAATACAAATATAAATTAATATATTAATATAAATTGCTGTAGTTTTCATAACTCTAATCTACATAAAGTCTCCTTGTACATACATACTGATGACCCATGCAGGTGGGTAGATCTTAAGCCTGATTTGTTTCATCAACTGCAAAAATGTGAACTGGAATGTTACCAATGCATTTTCTCCACAGCCCTTGCAGATCTTACATGCTTTACAGTTTGAGTGACTGCACTACTAACACTTAATTGTAAAAATAAATGGAATATTTCTGACTATGAGGCTTTGTGGATAGTAAATCTCTGCTTGGGAGTAAATCAGAAACCTAATGGACATTGTATTTGACTATTTCTTTGATGTTAATCTGTGCTCTCATTTTCAAAGCATATCTGATTTATAATGTAAACTGTATTCACATTCCTAAGCTTCTGAGAGATGCTTTTAGATTGGGGCAAGTAACCAATTTCCTGTAGTCTCATGATACTCAGTGTGGCAAGGCTTTTTCTGCCACCTCCACACTGCTGCTGTGGAGTAACAGTACAGGATGTAATGTTGCTGTTCTATGACCTTTAAACTTAAAACATTGTTTTTAATTGTGCACAAATGGTATGATGAGTTCTGTAATATTTTTCTACTGATCTGGTCTGTTTTAGCACACAGCACACCTGTCGACATGCCTAGCAGAGGACAAAATGAGGACAGAGACAGTGGCATTGCTCGGTCAGGTATCTGCTGTCCTATTTGTCTGCTTTTGTAATTGTTACAGTCTTTTGGGACAGTGATTCACCTGAAATATAGACACCTTATGACCCATAAATCCAAAATATTTTTGATCTGCTAAGTGGTTTTCCTTCTGATTTTCCCAAGCCTTAATGCAAGAATATTTGTAATCATGCTCTTCGTTTACAGACATCATCTTCTGTTTTCTTAACTAATCTATACTTCAGAGGAAGAACTGGACAAAGCCTTTACTAAAGCAAGGGAAGAGAAGAGGGTTTTGCACTGTCGTTATGGGAGAGCAACACCTTTTATGACAGAATGCTTGTAATGAGGATAAAAAGATTTTTAGTATGTTCTGATAGGGAAGGTCTCTGACTTTATAAGGAAAGAATGTCCTCAGGCAGCAAGATTTATTTCGTTTTAAATAATTGTATCTCTTGTTGCAAGTGAGTTATGTGAAAAAGATAAGCAAGAGCTGTATTTGTGGGAATTTGTTCCCAGTTAGAGTATGAAGAAAAATCACTACTCTTTGTAACTCAGTATATGTGGGGTTTCTTGCTTTCTTGATAGCATCTCTGAGCAGTCTTCTGGTCACTCCTTTTCCATCTCCAAACTCTTCATCTTCTAGCAGCTACCAACGTCGCTGGCTCCGAAGTCAGACAACCAGTTTAGAGAATGGAATTATTCCAAAGTGGTGAGTGCAGCACCTTTCTTGTACAACAAATGTTAAGCAGTAATTTAAGCTAAGCAGATCTTAATCTCCTTTTCCTGAAAAGGACAGATCCTGTTATTAAATGCTCTGAATGCAGTCTAATTTCTGTGCATGTTACGTAGGATTTGCCAGTGTGAAGAAAGATCAAGTTGTGGCTGAATGTGAACTGCAAGGCCTGATCTGAAACATAGATGTTTTCACTGAATATATAGGCTGTCTCTAAGCTTTGTTCTGAAAGGGAAATTAAGCTGTTTCTGAAGGAGCAGAGCATCCTGTTGAGGTGAAAAGGTCTGGAACAGCACTGCTGCCATAATTACATTATACTATGATGAACTCTTGACTTGTGAGCAATTAATGAAATTTTGGAGTTCTAGTCTGTGGTGACTGTCTTGGCTGGTACAGGATGTTCCTGATGTGACTTTTGCCAAAAAGGGAAGGAGAAAATGAGCAGTGATCAAAAAGCTTGGCTTCTGTTTTGGAATTTTAGTAGTTTTTGTAGCTCAGTCGCTTATCAAAGCATGGAATGCAGCAGACCTCTCATAGCTAACAAGCAAATTCTTCTCTTGTTGGTTGCAACATAGCAAATTGTTCCTGATTGTTTGCTCATATCTACTTGCCCACCTACACCTAGAGACAGCATGGAATTAGTGTAGATTGACAAAAAACTCCTACTGCTTGGCCTCTCTACATCTTCACTGTTCTCAATTAAGAGAAGCTTAAAAGCTACCAGTTAAAATACATGGTCAAGAAAATACCAGACCAAAACTTTTTGAAGCTTTCTTTTCCTTGTGTGAACACTTGAAGCTTTTTGCTGGATATTCTTACAGAAGCATTTTTAATAGGAAGAATTGTGCAGTGGTGCTAATGTAGCAGTCATGCTTTCTAAATCATGGTTGCAGTTAAGAATAAGCTAGTGAATGTTTTACTTTTAGTAATTTGAAGTATTTTTTAGCCTAATTTTCTAAAGAAATAAGGCTGGGAGCAGTGCATACAAAAAAGTTAAAACATTTAGGGTCAGTAAGATTTTTTTTCAGCCAAATTTAAGAAGTAGCTGGAGTTTCACAAAGACATTTATTTCCTGAAAGTGTCAAAAAAAAGCAACAGACTGTTTAGAAGAAAGAAGCCTTTTTGTGCTGCTTGTTCTCTGTAGAGAGTAGGTTGTATATCTTCCACACTGGAGAATCTACACTGGGGAGAGATAATGGAAACAGGATAACACTAATTCCACTGTCTAAAACTACTCTTGGAGCTCTTTTTTTCTGAGCTGAAAAACCTCTTCTTTCAGATACTTGTTTTCCTGATGACCTGCTAGAGAAGGGTAGGGTTCTGGTTGAATGCTGTCAGTGATGATAGAGTTTGCATTTTATTTTGTACAGCCAAGATTCTCTAGTCTCTGTGACTGATGTTTTAGCTCAAATAAAATGAGCTGTCTAGCTGGAATTCTGTGTAATCAATTGACAGGCAAGCTCATGCAAGTTCCTGAAGTTCAAATGAGGTTATGCTTTTATCCTGAACTCTAGTTTCCCACAAGCTGCTATTTTGCTAGGGTTTTATTATGTGTAGTTTTTCTTGTATTCTTGGACTCGTACCTCTATGATATTTTTGTATATTTAAATATCTAGCACTGCAGTACAAATATTTGTAGAGGAACTGGGTGAAGGGATTGCCACTTTCTTCTATAATCAGAGGAGAAACTTATGAAGTGCTGAGAGTGGTGGATATAATTCAAATAAATTCCCCATGCAAAGGACTTGTTTGGTATTTAGATCAGGTTGCTCTGGAACTTGTCTAATTGAGTCTTGAAAATCTCCAAGGTTGGGGATTCCACAGCCTCTCTCACAGTAACCTCCCATTAAGTATTGACCATTTTTATTCCTATGTGGCATTGATCTGCAGACTCTCAGAAGGTGTGTTTTGATCCACAAGCCTGGCTGATAATGAAGATAATGAGCAGTATTGATTCCAGAATCACCCTGCATGTAATACTGAAAATGACTGTTGAAAGAAATATGGCCCAACTATCAAACAGAACTTGGGAACATAATAATGATTATATAGCCACTGTTTGGTTTTGTTGTTTGGATTTTTTTTAGCAGAAAACAAAGTATTTTAAACTGAGGTATATCCAACTTCGAGCTAGGCATACATGTAGCTGTGGGCGTTAAGTTTGTGTTTTCAAAGTAATTACTAGATGATGACATTTTGTCTTCAGTTAAAATAGAGTATTATTTTGCATGGTTAAATGCCTTAAAACATCCATCTCAAAATGGTGGAACTGTTTATGTAGCATGTTTTCCATCTTCTCTCATGAACAGCAGTACAGATTATTCAAGAGCATCATGGATGTACTGTCGAGCACCTAGGCAGGAGCTCAAGTGATGGATGCAGTTCACAACTCTGAAATGATTTGGTGCCTTTTTTGCTAATGACTTCTGTGTGTTGTCTCCATTACCTTTTCTTTATCTCCCATAAAGATAAATCCAAGAGGAGGGATTTTGCAGTACCCCTATTTCAGAGGAAAATGCTCATACCACTGTAGGTGCTTGCATCTTTAGGGGTTGCATTCTATCTCAGCATACATGGATCTTAACCATCAAAACATTGGGCTAGTCTCTGTTCAAAGACAAATGACAGCAGTGTTTTATGTAGTCAGTCAAAGGAGGCCTAAGAATGAATTACCTTCCATGTAGTGGATAGACCATGAATTGCCTCTCAGCGTGTAGGTAACTGTCCTAAAAACCATCTGTCTTACAGGTCCACTGAAGAAATGTTTAGTATGGCTGATGAAAGCTGCAGTTCCAACCCTGCGGTTGTTCGGAGGAAAAAAATTGCCATCAGCATAATTTTTTCTCTGCCTGAAAAAGAAGAAGCACAGAGAAACTTCCAGGAGTTTTTTTTCTCTCACTTTCCTCTTTTTGAATCTCATATGAAGAAGCTGAAATATGCGATAGAAAAGGTACAGAATACTAGTTTGGCTTAAGTTGGAAAAATAAGTGTCAAACAGAATGAAGTATTCTAGAATCTGATATATAAGGAATGGGAGAAAGTGTGTGGTTTCAAGCTTCCCTCCCTCCTTACACATGTGGTCTTGAGGCTGAGCCCAGTGTAGAAATTCAGCATTTGCTGAAATTCTTCTTCTCTAGTCAGAACCAGAATGGACAGTTTTGTGCTGTGGCTAGTTTTTCCCATTCCTTTTCGTCTCTCATATTTCACAGTGAGGTTTTCTTGACTCCCTGGAGACTGTGGGTATGATGGTATCCTATCCTTTCATGCAGTCACTGGTAGAAGCATGAAATGTTTGTTGGCATCAATAACAGAAGTTAGAGAACTTCTGTCCCAATTGGTCTCATGAGGTGGAGGGAGGTTGGCAGCTATTGTTGTCCTGAGTGGCTGTATAGCACTGGGGCTAGATCTTAACTATTTTGAAATGTTAATGAAGCTTGAAAAGATGAAGAATGTGAATCCTTTAAGAAGCTGTTTTGTGTCTTTAACTCTTAATCAAGGCCATGATCTCATGTAGAAAAATAGCAGAATCCAGCCAAAGGGTGCAGGTATATATCAGCCGTGTCATGGATTCCCTGGGAGAATTCAGGTGAGTTGATGTAATTCTGAATTACAAGAAGCGCTCTTCCCATGCCCCTCTAAAGATATTTGTCACTACAAGTTACAAGCAACTGAATGCCAGGTCTTGTAATTTAGCCAGGCTTGAAGTTCGTGGATTTTCTGTGTTGGGTATTGGGTAAATGTTTCTAGAAAACTTTGTCAGAACTAGCTCAGCTATTTTCTGAATGAGAGTAAAAGTATTTCTTTTGCACTCGCCTGTATCTGGGACTGTCAGCTAAAGTCCTTTAAGATCTCTTCAACAGTTGGGCTTTCCTGATGCCTCTGCAGACAAGCAGACTGATTGTTGTATTGAGGTAGATAGTCTACTGCTTGCCATAGAAGCTGAAGTTTGCAACTGACAAGAAAGTTGCTGTCCAAGGCACTTTCTTTTTGGTACCTAAGAGAGGAAGGAATAGCCAGAGGCCAAGAAAGGCAGCCCAGGAGAGAGACAAGGCTTTGGAGGGATGGAGTTTCTGTAATTTCTGGAATGTGGAATCAAATCACTGCAATGAATAGAAAGGGTTCTATCTCCCCCTCAAAGTGAATTTTGAATCACTTCTTTGAATAACAAATACACAGGGGAATGAAAGAAAAGGGAGGGAAGCCAAGCATGTAATTCCTATGAAGATACCAAGTTACTAGTACACTGAATTAGATTGGTGTTCTGTGACACTAGTAATCAGTGTGGTTTGAAAACTCATTTTAGTTTCCTAGATCTTACAAAAAAAACCAAAAAACAAACAAAAAGCAACAATGGACAATAGAAGAAGAAAGGGGAAACTTGTATATTCAAGACTGAAAAGTGCATGTTAACACTTGCATTTGGGGAATTTTCTTTGAGCAGAGTTACCATCTGGAACCTATATTCTGTTCCAAGGATTGCAGAGCCTGTGTGGATTAATATGATGTCCAGCACCCTGGAAAAGCATCAGCTATGCCAGCGTTTTCTTAAAGAATTTACATTTCTAATAGAAGAGATCAACAAAAATCAGTAAGCTTTCCCCACCCCTTTTTTCTTAAAATAAGCTTGTGTGCTTCCCAATCTGTGTGGACATGATAAAGAACTTCACAGGATACCCTTGCCAGTGTTACTTTGATCATATTCTTTCTCCTAGGTTCTTTGCTGCTTTGTTAACTGCGGTGCTGACATATCACCTGGCTTGGGTCCCAACAGTAATGCCAGTTGACCACCCTCCTATAAAGGCCTTCTCTGAAAAGCGCACGTCACAGTCTGTGAACATGCTGGCAAAATCTCATCCATATAACCCTCTCTGGGCACAGCTTGGTCAGTAGGAAATGGAAAGCTTCAGATTTCTCTATAACTCCACTCCTCTTATCTAAGAGCTACTTGTGATCCAGGTCACATTATCTGATTTGCTTTGCTGTTAACTGGCAGAGCTACCAACAGGTATCTTGCACCTGGTTAAACAGCACCTTTGGAGGCCTGTTTGCAGAGCCTGAGCACGCTGATCTTTTTCCTTGGTCCTTTGTCATCTTCTGTTCTGTTGCCTGGTTAAGTTACTTGGTATATAAGTATTAAGGTGATGCAAGTGCTGTGAGCAATTTGAGCAGTTTGGGAAGAACAAGAGAAAACCAATTGGATTGAGGGGAGTTTACTGGGCCTTTGGAGGCCCTTTGTAGTTGCAATCACTCTGGCTATGCTCCTTTTCTCTTTCTCAGAGAGCTAGGGTGAACAGTAGAATACAAGTCTGGTATCTGGAAGTAGCTCCATTCACAGTTACGTGAGTGGGCTTGAGCCACGGTTTTCTTTATATGCTCAGCTCCTCAGGCTGTTCTTTGACAAATACTTTGTAAGTTATCTTGATACAGGGAATTAAATGCTTCCTGTCAAATGAGTAGGTAAGTGAGAGCTGAGAGAATAATGCTGCTGGTGGTAATCCCTGAATATTTTTTCTCTTTTTGGTAGCACCTGAGTGACATCAGACTGACCTAACTTTTAACTGATACTGCCATGTAAAATAACACACTTGCACACTAAAGCATCAATGTGACTTTTACACTGTGCAACTGCCTGTGCTTCTTGCTGATTCTCTCATATGCTTGCTATTCTCAACAATGCTTATAAAACTTAAGAACTTCTAACTTGCCCATATAGTTAGCTGTATTAGTGCTTCCTGTTTTAGGATACCTTTAAAAAGGGGAAAATAGAAGCTTGCTCAGAGTCTTGAGGATGGCACCAGGGCTTGGGGTTATAAAAACCAGCTGGACTAGAGGTGTAAAATCAATTGTAAGTATCTTTTGTGGTCACTTTGAGGAGCAACCTCTGGTGACTAGTCAAAAATCTGTTTTTCTTCTCACCCAGGCTGTTTGTTGCTACCAGCATTGGCCTAGCCAGATTTTCAGTACCTGAACTCAAAATGCCTTCTGATTTTGATTTTTTTTTTTTTTTTTTTTTTATAAAGACCCAAAGTTAGCAGGTGTTTGCAGTAACTGATAATGAAAGATGTTGCCCTCTGCTGGTCTCCTTCTTTAGGAAGGCTGGGGGCAGGGGGGGCACACACCACCAAGGAATCATTGGGTTTAGTGCTTTAGAATGGAAATGACTTCTTATTAAGGAAAAGATTTTGTTGTACCTTTCTTTCCACCTTCAGACCTATGTTTTAATTATATATTTTGTATAAATTTTAGAATACCACACAGATAAAACTGTACCATTCAAGTACCACTGTCAGGAAGACATTATACTGTCTCTTATACATCACTGAAGTCTGATAATCTGAAGGTCTTAAGAGTAGGTGGTGTTATGTTTTGAAGACCACAGCTTTGACTTTTTTTTGTCTTATTAGTAGTGGTTTTACATAAAGTCAGTTGTGTAAATGAACTGAAGTCTAAATATTATTTCCATGGCAACTGTGCTCAACTCAGAAGTAAAAAGATATTTTCCCATTTCCTTTCCAAATTGCTAGTCCATGGAATTGAAGTAATTCCAGCTGAGTAGTCTGAAGCCCATTTTCCATTACTGAGGAATTAATTTGCTGGCATGTTAGGCATTAGGTTTTCTGTAATGGATGTCAGGTGAAGACAATGGAGTTAACTCAGCCTGGTAATAGACATTTCCTGAGTTAATCCATCTTTGTTAGAGCACGTGAGTATTCCTTGATTGGCTGGCTATGTTAAATTCTCCCAGAACTTCAGAGTAGAAACCCTTCAGCCAATAGAGGATTATAGGTAGCTGGAAGATAAGTAACCATTCTTCCAAATGAATTTATTGAAAGTAGGATATGCATGACATTAGTTCTCTTTAAGTAAAGAGAAAACAAGGCAGTTCCTAAGGATGAGCTAGCAAATAACCCAGTTATTGAAGGGACTAAGATTATGTTGTGGTACCTGCCTTAAAATAAAAATAAATGTTCATGTTAGCGAGGTTGTCTCCACATCAACATGTAGGCATAGATATGCCTTGCCCATCTTACTTTCATCTTTCTTCAGAACCTTATTTATTAAGTTTATTTATTGAATCTTTTTTGCTGTTTTGCTATTTTATTACTGAAAGCTATAATTTAGATATCTGTATGAAAATTCCTCTTTAACATGAAAAGCGAATTCAATAAAAATAACTTTGATGTGAAAGTAAGAGTAGAAAGACTGAAAATAGAATAGCTGACTTTAGAGTTTAGCTGGATCTATATTACTTTTTACCCCCTGTTGTGTCAATTTCAAAGTGGTAGTTTCTTGTAAGCATCACGTAAATAAAACTTTGGTGGCTTTGAACAGGAATAAACTGAGTAATAGCAGCTAATTCCTCACAAAAATATCTAAACCCTTCTAGACACAAGCCAAGTATAAGAACTGCTAGGGCACTTGTGTTATGCTTTAAACTGTGGACTTAACTGTGAAATAAATTACCTGCCTGATTTGTGTCTAGTGAATTTCAAAATGTGTCAAATTCAAATGACGTAGCTTACGTTACAACCAAAGATCAGAAGGTGAATTTTTGTTTCCCTGTGTAGGTGATCTCTATGGTGCCATAGGCTCTCCAGTTCGATTGACTCGAACTGTTGTTGTCGGGAAGCGCAAGGAGTTGGTGCAGCGCTTGCTTTATGTTCTAACTTACTTCATTCGCTGCTCTGAGCTGCAGGAGAATCACCTGACGTGGAGTCATGAGAAGGCTGGGGAGGGAGAGCAAGTGCTAAATGGAAATAAGATCACAACTGCCCTAGAAAAGGGAGAGGTGGAAGAGTCTGATTATGTGGTTGTCAGTGTTAAAAACGAACCTGCTCTTGTGCCTCCAGTCCTACCTCCAAAGAACAGTTTAAGTAAGACCAAGAGTATTGCAGAGTGGGTTCATGACCCAGAAGCCACTCATGCTGTCCCACCCTCTTCAAAAGAAAAGAAAGAAGCAACAGGAAAGGCCAGTCAGAACTCTGAAGCATCCATTGACTTTCTAACTAGCAATTTCCATAAAGGAGCAGCTGATGGTAGGAAAAGAACTGTCACTGATAAAGGAATCATATCCTACCACTTTGAAGAGCCATCTAACTCGGAGGATTTAATGAAGAGCAAGAACCAGAATGAGAGAAAAGTAGAAAAGCAGTTGTCTAGTAGGTCATCTGCCTTACCTTGTCCTGAAAGGTCTGGTCACAGGCATTCACACTTAGAAAAGGTCACCTTTCAGATTGGAAGTTCTGCATCACCAGAATCAGACTTAGAAACTTGTAGAAGAGAAATGGGAGAAAATCTGAAGGCATTCAGAAAAAATCCAGAGGTGATACACTGTGCCTTAAGTTCCACCAATCTGACTCTGGATGCTTCCCAGAATCAAAAAGAAATTTGTGAAGCTGCCTTCATTCCCTTCAGTAAACCTAATGTTTGTTATACACAAATTCCACCCTATGAAGGGAAGGAGAGTTTACCTAACCAACATATAGAAAGTAAAGGAACTGAAGTTAATTTAGTGAACACAGTGTCTAGTGAACCACTTTTGCCCACAGATAACATAGAAATTACAAAGTTTCCAGGCCTTAAAGAAACTAGAACTTTGTGCGCTGGCAGTCTGGAGAACTGTTCCCCTTGCTGCATTGAAGGAAGTTCTGCTGTCAAACAGGATTCCCCTGAAGTAGGTGCTAAAGATGTCCCCTGTGGGAAACCTGGAAGGAAAATCTTCAGATTAGAAGGGGACATTCCAAGGAATGAGAGTTCAGACAGTGCTCTGGGAGCCAGTGATGAAGAAGGCGATTGTTGTGTGCCTGATGAAGTGCATCATGGTGATGTCAGCAAAAGACTTGATGAGTTTACAGAAGTGGAACTTCCTTTACCAAGGTAAAGAAATTTAAATTCATTTAGAACTACATGGAGGGAAAAACTGTTACTACTTTAGAGATGTTCAGGGTTTTTTGCTTAAACTGATAACTGTCTAGCTTTCACATATTTGACAAAGACAGATTTGAAATAAATAAGGGCAGCCTATTTGAGAAGTTTTGAGCTTTTCAGGTTCACATGGAGCTTGCTGATGCTTAAGGTAGGTTAGCTAGAAAGAGTTTGCTTTTGGGGCTGAGTTGGAGAAAACTAAATTTGCAAATCTGTTGGCTGCAGAACAGGGAGCTTATATGTACTACAAGCTCTAATACATGTAGATTTGCCCTTTCAGAAATGTGAATCAATACATTGTTAAAGTTCAGCTTTTAAAATCTTCATTTCAAAGAGCACCACTATCTGGTTTACTGTATTTTGGGTACAATTGTTGATTAATATTTGCTGTAGAAATGGGTGATAAACCAAAGTTTGCATTCATGTGAAATCTGAATGCAGCTTATCAAGCAAGAATCTTACCTGCTTTGTATTTCTGCATTTCAGGTCAAATACAGTCAGCAGTCAATGTGTGAAAAATTTTGGAAAATCACTTCTAGGTGGTTACTGCCATACATATATACCTGATCTCGTGCTGCATGGAATAAATAATGATGAAAAACTCAAGCAATGTCTACTAGCAGACCTACTTCATGCAATGCATGTGAGTTAAAGTACTGTTTTGAGTTGTGATATTACTGAAATCTGCAGAAGCAGGTGATTTAAATAGGCTTCTTTCTACTTAGCTCTTCTTAATAGCCACACCTGACCAGTCTTCATTCTTAAAGATGTAAGTCCTTAATTGTGTGCAAAGCTTGTTCATGCAAGAATCACGTGTGCTTTCCTTTGTACTCTCTTAAGGCTACTCTTCAAAGATAAACACAAGGTAAATATTTTGCAGATTCAAGTTACAAACAAGGAAAAAGACTTTTAACCTGCTCCTCTCAGTCACAACAGCCAGGAAGAAATACCTATATTTCATAAAAATTAAGTTGAAATGGCTTGTTTTGCTACTTGTAGCATGTGTTGCAAGGGATATAAAGTCTAGTGGGGGCCTGTATTATACTAGACTGTAGCACAAATGACTGACTACAGAAATTGTCTATAGGTAAAATTTTTACCTATTTTTATTCTAGGTAGTCCTAAATGATTAATTTATAACCTTTTACTGAAGTAACTGCATGACCTTGTATGCAATGTATGTATTCAATATTCAATATATTTCAATTTTTGAAGAAAAAAAAAAAGTGGAGTAGTGATTTTGAAGCACTACTTAAAATTAAATGTCTTGATAAAATTGGCAGTTAAATCTTAACTGACCTTATGTCACTGAATGTAAACTCTGTTGCTAAATTTGGTATTCCTTGTAATTTTTGAGATGCCTTGGGCTTCCCTATTGCACAAAAACATTCATTGGGTAATTTTCTTATTATTCCCTGCCTCAGTGAATAAAAGTGGAACCTCAGACTAAGTTGTGGAATTGTATGTGAAAACGTGCCAGTGTTTGTGTTTTGTATCTTCTGCAGCATCCGGTGCTAGATGAGCCCATAGCAGAGGCTGTCTGCATTATTGCAGACACAGATAAATGGAGTGTACAAGTAGCTACGAGCCAGAGAAAGGTGATGGACAACATGAAGTTAGGCAAGGATGTTTTGGTTTCAAGTCAAGTGTCCAGTTTATTGCAGTCTATTTTACAGCTTTACAAACTCAACGTCCCAGCTGACTTTGTAAGTATTTCTTTACTGAAAACTGAAGCTAATGAAAATTGCTTAGCTCAGATAGAAAAGGCAGAATTTTGTACACTGTATTTCTATAACAATGAACTAATGCTTGAAATAATGCTGAGTTACAACATATGTAAAAAAGAATATGTGCTACAGTCCAGTAACAAATACTGGTTTATCTCTAAGTTACATCTAATAGATTAGATTCAGGTTAACTATGCCAAAATGCCTATTCCAGAACTAAGGGTGATTGAGTAATTTTAGCATGGTCTTCATGTGTTTATGTTCAGGACTCTTAAATTTGATGTTTATTTTTTACGTAATTTCCACACTACTCCTTTTGTTGTGTAAGCTTCTATCTACCCAAGCCTTTTTCTAGCATACAGCTTTGTATTCTTGGCCTTTCTGTCCAACCCCATGCAGTGGATGCCTCTTCTCTCTCATCCCCAGATAATTGTGCATCTGTGTGTTTACTTAACCCTTCTGCTTTATGCGTATTTGTAGCCAATCATGTCAGCTAATGCTGTTTCACACAGGATTACTGGGAGGAAACTGAAACCTGAAAACACCTGGAGGTGGGTAGGTTTCAGCAGGGGATGTTACTTTTGTCATATTGCATATTCCCTATCCTACAGGATTCTTTCCTGCCCTTCTTAATAGTGAAGTTCAAGCAAATCAGTAATGCTGGTTTTGCTGATTACAACAAAATCACCTACAAGTCTGATGGTAGTAATGATAATACAGTGTTTAACACATGGTGGTATGTGAGGGGAGATGAGGTGGACTTTTTCAGTAGTCACTTCCTTTTCAGTTAGTAGAGTTGTTTTTTCCTTCAGCATGTATGGCCTTGAGAGACTTTGTACCAAGACTGTCATGACTGTGCTGGCAGATAGAATAGGAACGTAGAGCTCTGAATAGTATTAATTGGAATAGTATGAGATATAATGGTATTGAATATGCAAAGTTCACGAAGTCAAGTGCTAGGCAAAATGAGGTACATTGTCAGTGTCATCTCTGGATTCTTCTGGGCATCAAAAAATACAGAACTTCGGTTAAAATTATATCCTAACACCTGAAATTGTGGCATTCTAATGTTAATTCTTCAACTGAAGTGTTTTTTTACAGTGTTGCCTTGAAGTTTGTGTATGCAGTTTCTATATGCTTTGTGTGATGGGGGAGGGGCTTGGATGTAGAATGTTTTTCAGGTGAATATTTTTCAAAGAGGAACAGAAAAGTGGTAGTGTAACTGTAATTTTGTTATAATCCACAATAGAGACACTGATCCTTTTGTCAGTGGATTTTACAGCTCTTTACTAACACAGAACCATTGGTCCACTAAACTCCAGGTGGAGAAGAGTGAGTTTTTTGTTGTAGTGATTCTATTGATTTAAATTTTGACACAAACTCATGTACTGTACATAACATTGATCAGAAATAAGCATAATGTTTGAAGCCTCCTTTAGGAGTACACATTTCTTTGTGTGCAGTTAGTGTTCAGATTGAATGTGGGTTTTTTTGTGTGATTGGTTTTTGTAGTGCAATAAAAAAAAAACCAAACAACTTGAACTGGGTGAAAAGCAAATGGTGATACTTTTGTTGTGGCATTTCAGATTGGTAACCATAGTGCAGAGAACTTTGCATCATACCAGGGTGAGAGGGAAGTCATGATTGCAACTGCTGTTGGTCAGCAGTATTTCAAAAGTTTTACCTGCATCTTTAAACTTACTTTAATCTACTTTTCTATTTTTAGAAGAGATGTGACTTTTTTATTTAGTTATGAGAAGCTGAAGAGGAAGGTAACATAAAAAAAAACCCCAAAACCAAACAAAAACACAACCCACCAATAAAACAAAACCTTGCTTAATATGGACATTTTTTTAACAAAATGGTTTAATGTATCAAACTTATAGGCAAAAATGTCTTTTGATTCTTTGGCTTTCAGCAGGAGCAGATAATCTGATCTAAAGAATATCTCTTTCAGAATGTGGGATTCTTCCTTATTTGCTCCCTTACAACTTAAAAAGTAAGAATCCATAACCTTTTAGCATGACTACTGGAATTGAAATTTATTGAACCACTACTTTTTGAATCATCTGCATGCTCCTCTGATCCACTAAGAAAGTGGTCATAGGCTTTTTGAATTAGGGTTATCTGTAAAGATAATGTTTCCCTTTGGGCTTGAATCAGAAATGTTATGATTATAATGGCATGAGTGCGAATTTGCTTGAAGCAAACAGATCAAACTGCTCTCAAAAAGCTTTTGCTTTTCTTTCACTGGTGGCAGTGATATTATTCTACTACTTGTAGCACATTTTTTAAATGACTCTGTCTTCCATGATTAAGACCTGATATAAGCTCAGAGAATCATTAAAAACTTTTCATCTTACTCCAGACCATTAGAAAAATACATTACAGGGTGCCTGCAAGCATGAGTCTTTCTTCCCCCCCGCCCCCCCCCCCCCCCCCCCCCCCCCCCCCCCCCCCCCCCCCCACCCCTCGCCCCCCCCCACCCACCCCCCTAACCTCCCTACGCT
>JAOEGS010003320.1:24211-39001 GCA_025447755.1 Corythornis vintsioides
CAATAACCTTTCCTTCCCCCCCCCCCCCCCCCCCCATTATTTTATAATTAGCAAAACTGGTTTCACAGGATCTCATTTCTAATACTTGTGGGTTTTATTCAACTTTAAGAGTATATTGGAAATGGCCTGAAGCTGTTTGCTGCTCCTGTTTTTAATTGCTGTCTACGTCTGCTGGGTGATAATACATTTAATAATGTGGTTCTGCATATGCTTCCTGCTTTCATGTCCTGGAGTTTGGAGAGCTAAGCTTATTAAATTTGAAGTGGTCATTCCTGTGGGAAGTAGGAATATTTCTAATTGAATTGTGCTAACAGGAAAAGAAAAGCTGAGGAGAATCTCTACCCTCTACTGGATGCAGGAGGGAACTTTGTGACCAAGGACAAAGAAAAGGCTGACTTGCTGAGTACCTTCTTTGCCTCAGTTTTTTGCAGCAATGCCAGTTGCTATCTGAGGGCCCACATCCTTGAATTGGAAGGTGGGGCTGGGGAGAAGATCAGTGACCTATTGTGACACATAGATGTTCACAAGTCTATGGGACCAGATGGGATCCACCCAGGGGTACTGAAGGAGCTTGCAGAAGTGCTCACCAAGCCACTCTCCATTATTTATCAACAGTCCTGGTTAATGAGGGAGGTCCCAGGGGACTAGAAACTAACAAATGTGACACCCATCTACATGAAGGTCCAAAAGGATGGTCCTGGGAACTACAGGCCTGTCAGTCTGATGTTGGTGTCAGGGAAGGTTATGGAGCACGTCATCTTGAGTGCCATCACATGGGTCAAACATGACAACCAGATGATCAGGCCTGGTCAGTATGGGTTTATGAAAGGTGTGTCTTGCCTGTCTAACCTGATCTCCTTCTATAAGAAGGTGACCTGCCTAGTGGATGAGGGAGGAGCTGTGGACATTGTCTACCTGGACTTAAAGTAAAGCCTTTGACACTATCTCCCACAGCATTTTCCTTCAGAAACTCATGGGTTGGATAAATACACTCTGCACTGGATAAAAAAAAAAAAATGGTTTTATGGCCAGGCTGAAAGAGTGGTTGTAAACAGAGTTAAACCTGACTGGCATCTGGTCATAAGTGGTGTTCCCCACAGTTCAGTATTGGGGCCTGTCCTCTTTGATATCTTTATTAATAATCTGGGTAAGGGGATTGAGTGTACCCTCAGTAAATTTGCACATGACACCAAGCTAGGTGGCTGTGTGGATCTGCTAGAGGGTAAGGGAAGCTTTATAGTAGGTCCTAGACAGGTTAGGTTGGTTGGCCAAGGTTAATTGAATGGGGTTTGACAAGGCCAAGTGCCAGGTCCTGCTCTTGGGTCATAACCCGATGGTAAGCCACAGACCTGGGGATGTATGGTTGGAAAGCTGCAAGTTGGAAAAGAACCTGGTGATACTGATTGATAGTTGACTTTAAATATGAGTCAGCAGTGTGGGCAGGTGGCCAAGAAGGCCAGTGGCATCCTGGCTTGTATTAGAAATAGTGTGGCCAGCAGGAATAGGGAGGTGATTGTCCCCCTGTACTCAGTACTGGTGAGCCCACCCCTTGAATATTCAGTTTTGTGCCCCTCACTATAAGAAGGACACAGAAGTGCTGGAGAGTGTCCAGAAAAGGACAGTGAGGCTCGTGAAGGGCCTACAGCACAAGTCCTGTAAGAAGTAGCTGAGGGAGCTGGGGTTGTTCAGTCTGGAGGAGACTGAGGGGGAGACCTTATTGCTCTCTACAACTGCCTGAAGGAGGCTATAGTGAGGTAGGGGACAGCCTCTGCTCCCTGTGACAGGACCAGAGGGAATGGCTGCAAGCTGTGCCAAGGGATGTTTAGGCTGGATATTGGGAAACATTTCTTCACTGAAAGGGTTATCAAACATTGGGGTGGTCTGCCCAGAGCACTGGTGGAGTCACCATCCTTGGAGGCATTAAATGACATATGATCCTGGTGCTCGGGGACATGGCTTGGTGGTGAGCTTGCAGTGGTGGATTAAAGGTTTGACTAGGTGATCTTGAAGGTCTCTTTCAACCAAAGACATCGTGTAATTCTGTGAGTGTACCTTTTGTCAAACAAAATACCTAGTAAGACATCCTACCTCCTCACCTTGTGAGGGCAGCGTACCTACTGACCTTGTCTTACAAAACAAACAAAAACCAAAACCACCCCAAAAAAACCCCTCTCTCTGTCATTGAAGGTAAGGTTCATCTGCTCTCCAGCAGTTGGTGTATGAGAAATTACTATGCAGCATATGACTATATTATAAAATAATGTATTTTTAGCATGCTACTGCCGAAAGAAAAGGGGAGTGATTCAATTGATGCTTCAACTTTATTTTTGGCAAACCAACATGAACTGTTTAAGCAACTTTAAAATAGAAGTATCTGGGACTAACAAAAATAAATGCATAAAAAGGATTTGTAACCTAGCTTCTACAGTGAAATAGTAAGTGAAAGAGCTGTAATTTTACAACAAATAGATAATGGTGCCTTCCACTTCTTGAGTCTTGGTTTCTTGTGTGGCAGATCCCTAGAGCTGGAGTGCTAATTTTAGAAACTGTTGTATAAAGTGAGTACTTCAGAAAAATATTACAGACTTGGATATTTTGATCTAAGTGTTCTGGTTTAATTCTTAGTAAGATGTCTTGAACCCAGTTAAAACCATTTGATTCATCAGAAACACTGTGGCTGACTTTACTGGAAAATGAATGTATGGTTTGTGCTACAAACTTGCTGCCCAAGAAAGCTGGAATGCCCCAGTTTCCTGAGGGGGCTCCCCCTTTCAGGAAGTAGTGTAACTTTTTAATGCTGCTAGCACAGCTGTGACAAAACTATTTATCTCTTCCTAGTTTTGGAGTAGAGGCTAAGTTTGAAAGCTCTTCTAGCTAAGAAGAAGCTAAAATTAAATGCTTACATTTCTGTAGAATTTGTATGCAATTGCTAAAGTCTTTCTGAGGTGTTTGGTCTGTGTTTACAGTGCATAATGCATCTTGAGGATAGACTACAAGAGATGTATCTCAAAAGTAAAATGCTTTCAGAGTATCTGCGAGGACATGCAAGAGTGCATGTAAAAGAACTAGGAATTGTCTTGGGGTGAGTATTGCAGGCCTTAACCAATGGCAAAACTTGAGTTATTTTCCCTTTCAATTTCTGAATGTTGACATCTTGTTGTTACAGGGGCTTGCTGATGACTTCACATTTAGCACTGTCCTCTTTCATATGCCATGTAAAATAAAAGTATTACTGAGCCATCTGGGAATTGGAGATTTTTAAAGCAAGAGCAAGTTCCTTGTCATTCTTTAATCTTCAGAATGCAGAAAGTTTGGATTTGGATCATTACAAGGCTATCAACACACTCTCAATCTCTTAATGAAACTTCATCCCAACAAATACTTGAAAATTTTTGGAATGTTAGGTAGTGCAGTTGTATCTTGAGGGAAGGAGGGGTTCTCAAAAAATCAGATGTAGGAAAGTAGACAAGTGTCCTGTTTGACAGCTGTCTTCTAATAATAGCACTCCATTGGCATATGGCCTTTAGGGATGTGCTTGCTGACAGTACAAAAAGGGGAGGGGGTGAAGAAATAAATACACGTTCCCAAGATTGTGGTTGTTAGCACTGTAGGTAAAAATTCACTTATTTTTATCCAGACTGTTCAGAAGCTCATACTGAGAAATGTAGCTTGTAAAGAGTGACACCCTGAAATAAGTGCTTTTCTTGGATTTACATATCTTCTGGCCTCTTGAGCAGCTTTTCCTTTGGAAATGGTTGGAAACATGCATTTGAGACATTCCTGTTACTGGTATTACATAACATTTTTGGCAAGAAAGTGCTGTTATGGTAAACTGAGTTATAGTCAAAGCATGAAAAATGTTAACCATAAGCTGATATTTAGTACGTTCTTAAACCAGTCTTATTGGTGACTATTGACAGGTAAGACTGCAAGCTAAGGCTTATGGTGTAGCAATAAATGTTTTATTTAAACCACAAAAGTTTATATACCACAAAATATAATACTGCTGTCTTTTGACTTAAATGATAGCATACTTCTTAGTTTTAAACATTATTAACTACCTTTACTGGTATGTTATGAGTAATGGCAATAAGTAATAATCATAAGTAAACAGTAATTAAACAGTGAACTCTGGTATAGGAAGACACTTTAAAGTTTCTTTACAGTGTATGAAAAATATCTTGTGTTTTTCTTCTGTTGTGAAGGTAACTGCTTACATTTAAGTCTGTCTCTCTTTTTAATTTCTAGGATTGAGTCAAATGACTTGCCTTTGTTGGCTGCTATAGCAAGTACTCATTCCCCATATGTTGCTCAAATACTCTTATAAATAAAAATCTCAGGATATTCATTCCCTTAAAGTAGAATCAAAAAAAATGAGAAATGGTGATTGAAGAACAGAGATGCCCAACACTGGTCAAGGCGAACACTGGGGAGAAAGCAGATGATGACTGTACATTCTACCACCTTTTGATTCTGATTTCAAATGGACGTTTTATTGGAGGACCTCAGTTTACATTATGTAAAAGGCATTCAGGTTTTTCTTAGTCTCATTTCAGACTTAAATCAAGAAAGTGACTGCACCCTTGCTTTTAATTTTTATTCAAAGGACAAAAGTAAACACTAAGCAGCAGACCAGGAGCTGCCATCCAAACTGCTGCTCAAAAACATGAAGTAACAGTTAAAAACAAGTGGATTAGAATGAATTTTGTAATACTGTTCTAGTGTGGTGTGAGTGTGGTGTATGTCTCTTTGGGGAAGAGGAGGGGCTGTAAACTATGTACATAACATTCCTATATTTAAGTGTGTTAGATGGGATGTGGTTTTCTTGCAGAGCATATGCATGATTTTGACAGAAGTGCTTTGCTCAGAACAAGGGATCTGGATTCAGCAGCCAAGTGTTCTGTGGGATTGGAGATACTCATGAGGTGATGTGACTTTTTAAGGGACAGAGGTTAAGAAGGCTGTAGCTGCTTCTGTTTTCATGACAAGTCATTCGAATGAGTCCAGAAGAGGAACAGAATGGACTTCTGAGATAAGGATTTTGTGAGAAAGCCTTATGGAATTTCTGCTACAAGTTTACATTTATTGCAGATGCAACTTCAAGAACTCTTTCAAGTTTCTGTATGACAGTAGTCCTGGGAACACTTGACACTGTATTGTTGTCTCAAGTATCCAAGGAGCATGAATTTGTCAAAGTTCTTCTGTATGATACTGGTGCTGTTAGTGGTGTCTGGGCACATGAACACCAAGCAGTTGGCACAAACTGAAGACAATCTTACTGGGGAAATAAGACAACAGAAGAATCCCCACTAAACCTTTAGTCAAAAGTATTATTTTTTTTTTTCCAGCTACTAATTGTCACTCTTAAGTAGGAATAAAAGTATTGTTTGAAGTAAAATGAAGTGTAGGAGGCAAATCCCAATGTTTGGTATCCCTATGAATGCTTGCAATTACCCTTTTGGATTCTACAGAAATCTTGAACTACCATCCAGGTGCCTTTCCTTAATAGAGTAAGTACTCTGAGACAGAAACTGCTACTTCTCCACTAGCTTATAACTGGCCTTCAGTGTTTCAAGAAAGCAAAATAAAGTTTTGTATTTTACTGTTTTCTTGTGGTTGATAACATGAATGTAAATCAAATGACTTTTTTTTTTTTAATGCACTGTTAAGCTGGATAAGAAACTATGGACCAGAGAGAGGAAAGAACAATGGATCAAAAGAAACATTCTTAAAGAAGTGGAGAACTCAGTGTTGGACCATTCTGTACTGAGGCACCTTGAATGAGGTGTTAAAACTGTCAGCATGCCAGCACATTGCTAGCTACACAATTGCTCGGAAATGGTGAATTCTGTTAAGAAAGTCCTGGTCACCAGTTGTGAGTTCTTGTTGGTGATTACAGGTTTTTAACACTGAAGGGACACACTTCTAATGAAAGTGTATTTATTTCCTACTGCCTTGATGTTTGGACTTTTGTACAGTAAACTCTCAATGATTTGGACAAATGAAATGTGCATATTGTGAGTTGTTTAAATGTGTTGGGGGTATTGATCAACTTGTGTTGCTTTTTGAGGGAAATAGGTGGATTGACCTACTATGTGAAGAGAGGTTGTTTACAAGTGGAGGGATTCTTAATACTGTGATACAGTGCTTCTAAAGCTGTTCTTTACCTGCCAGGTTTTTGACCTGACATTCCAGATGTTTCTTTTATCACATTCTCCTAGTTGTCCCTATAGTATTCTGAAAAAAGCAAACTAAAATCTTTCTATGATTCAGGTTTTCTCTTGCTGCTAAGCAAAGTTTTTCTCTCCTTGGTCTGTGGATCCTATCTGATATAGCTGTTAGCAAATGCCACTCCCTAGTCAATAAGGTTGACAAAGACCCATAGGGCATGTCATGCATTCCTGAACTACTCCTGTGGTGGAGAATGTGTAGCATGCACATGCATAAGGCTGTGAAACTGCTTCCCTGAGTGTATATAGAAATCCATATGTAGTTTTTCTGTTTCATGTCACTCTGAAGTAGTAGCTGAGTTCATTAAAAGTTACTTCCAGTAGCTGGGTATTTTAGCTGAGCAGACTCTTGACAGTTCTTTAAATATGTGCTTTTGTTATAATAGTGTGCTAAGGACATCGAAGGTCAGCCAACATTCAGTGACTTCAAGACTTCAATACCATGATCGTAACACCTGATTTTACTACATCAACTACTTAAAAATAATTATTTAAATATGCCTTTTTGCAAGACATTGAAATAACCTAGGGTGGCATGTAAGCCAAGGGTCAAAAGCACTTGGATTTTCTTCAGCCAAGGCTGAAAATCTGTAGGTCTTGCTGCTTTCTCTAACACTTTGCTGCTCTTCAGAAATTACAAAGTGATCTACTTTGTTTTTACAGTTTTAGTTCTGGGGGAAAGAAAATCCAGAACAAAAGCTGTTCATTACCTTTAAAACTTAAATACTTGTTTTTCCCTCCACCTAATATACTACCTCAGCTGACAGAATTCCAACTTTTAGGGGTTTTTTGACACTTAAGTTTGTAATTTGATTTCGGTAGCATCTTGCTGTTAGTGTAAATTAGTGTGGCACAATAGGGCAGTAAGCATTTACAGACGTGTTGTTAGACATCTTTTAGAGCATGTTGCTGGTTTAATTTTAATAGGATGAAAAGTGATATAAATGTACAGATGTGTGTTAAAATTGATAATGTAGCTTAATTTTTAAATATTCTGAAGTTGTTTTTATCAGTATTATGTGGGTTTTGTAAACCTAAATTCACGCTTTCTTGCTTAAGTGGAAGTGTCCAATCTTTCTAAAATCCCACATAAATGCAGTTTACACTGTGCAATTTAAATAATGGATGCTTTTTTCAGACAAGACTAAACCTTCATACACAGGAGGAATGAACTGCTAAATTATAGTATTTAATTAAATAAAAATCTTTATATCTTGGTATTGTTTGAGGTTAAAGAGTTTAAGTAGGTACTCTCTGAACTGATTTTAGCATACAACTTTGTTGTGCCCAAAATTAATAGACACTGATTATTTAATTCACATTTCTCATGGCATACTCCAGAGTAAGATGTATCTTCCCCACTCTTTCCTATATAACTACTGAAGTCAGACTCCCTTTTCAGATACACCAATCTCACGTATGTAAAGTTTACACAAAATGTTCACTTATTCCTCAAGTATGACTTCTTCTGTGTAAAGGACTAAAATAAAAATTAAGTCTGAACTGCTGAATGTATTCTAGTTTTTTGTTTTGGCTTTTTTTTTTTAAGGTCAAGTGGGCTAATTTGACAGACATAGCAGGTTTTCTGTAGAAGAAAATGTGTTGCTACTGCATGTTTGAAGAGCATAGGCTTTTTAAGGAATGACTAACAATGTAAAACTAAATGAGGTTTTTTCCTTATAGTTGTTTATGTATGCTCTAATTTTGGTCTATTTCTTTGTGGCATTTGCTGCAATAAACTTTCTGAAATGAATGTAAGTGGTATTTAATGTCTTCCTTTTAAAAACTTACATAGCTGTTCTTGTAGCTGAAATACAATAACACATGGCCATCTGATAACCTATTCATGGAGTAATTAAATGTTGCTAGAAATGTCTTGCACTACCTGTTGGAATAGGTGCTGTGAAGGTTCCACATGTCTGTGTGGGTGGCACTCAGCTGAAATGCATATTAAAAGAGCTCAAAAATGTCCATATATATATATCTCATTTTAAAAATTACTTGACCGAACAAGAATCAATGACATCTTTGTCTACTAGATTATGAACTGGTTAATGGACTTGACATCAATTAGTTTGAAGACCTCTTTATTTTAACTGTGTAAAAATCTCCATGACCTGAATTTGTATTTAGGATTCTGCAGCTTACTGGAAACTCCTTATTAATGAAATTAAAATGGAGAAAAGGTGATGCACTTAACTTTAGACTGAAAAGGTAGAACTTTGCTTGTTGGTTCAGGTATCATGGATTCGAAATAAAAGTCCAGGAACTTTGGCATCAAGGACTTTTCACAATGCTCTGGCTCTTTGGTCTGTCTGCAGTAATTACCAACTTCGGATCATTTGGAAATTAGTCATTTTTCTCGTGCTCAAAGGTGCTAAATACTTTGTGTACACACTTAAGAAAAAAATGTCTGTTGCTTTGTCTACAACTTCTGTGTAACTTGTGTTCCTGTTAGTACTCCTGCACAAATGGTGGCCTGTTCTAGAGATTTGGTGTTTATGAGAATGAAACTTTTTTTGTGTGTGTGAAAAGTATGTTGAATGATGGTGCTGTGGTGAGCTGGAACTGCTCCAGGGCTTTTCTTGCTAAATCATGTAGCTGCCTCCATCTTTCTAAGTCAGCTTTCTTGAGAAGGCTTGAAACAGTTTAATAGCTACCCGCTATGATAAGGGGAAGATCCTATTACCCTGTCCAGTGTAAGGACAAGAAAAGAGATGGGACCTCTCAGGAATGAGGGAGAAAAGGAGTGAGATTGCTCCAGCTCCCGATGTCTTTGATACTTGTGGGCCATTGGACTGGCTCAGCAGTTTGTCAGGGAAGCAACCTGGGCTTCCACCCCAGCTTTGTAAAAGCCCTTGAAATTCCTCTGCTCTGACTTGGCTGCTTTTAAAAAATTGTAGTTAAATTGTTGATCATATCAGCGGGTTTAACTTTTTTTCTAAAGGATACTTAACTGACCTCTTTCAGCATTATATGATTGGGACTGTGGCAGGTTAGCAAGACACACAGGCTGTATTCTGCTGGTCTTTCTTCCTCCTTTTCACGCTAAGAGTCATAGCGAAACTCCCTGCTAATCATCCATGCCCATAATCTTTGTTTTTCTGTGCATAAACAATTGAAGAGTATGACAACACAGGAAACAGGATTTTGACTTGAAGGACATACAGCTGAGTGACAAACCACAAGTCTGACCTATAAGGCTTCTGATCCCATGTATAATTAGCTTAAGTGGCTACATGCTAGTAATCCCCATGCTAGAAAATTACTCGTACAATAGTTGACTGTCAGTTGCCTGCCTCCCACAGTACCAAAGCTAAAACAATTGAAGCAGCACAAGTATTTTTTTAGCATTTGTCTTGAAATGCTAAAGGCCAACACAATGCTGCAGCCTTAGAAGTGACAGACAAGCACTTAAATATAAACTCATAAACTGTATTTCTTCACTTTGGAGCAAATCATAGAATGTTAGGGGATGGCTAGAAAGATATCTAGACCAATCCCCCTGCCAGAGAAGATCACCTAAGCTGAGGCCACCCAGGAACACATCTAGATGGGTTTTGAATGTCTCCAGAGAAGGAGACTCCACAACCACAAGACATATTCCCCTGATCTAACAAAAGGGTGTTTTGAGGGAGAGCAATCTCCCCTGAGGAAGGAGTTCCCCACCAACTAAGTTATCTTCTGCTTCTAAGGGCAGATAAATGTTTGCAGATAGGAAAATATGAAGTGATACTTAAGTCTGCCTGAGATTTTCCCAGAGAATGGTTGTTTTGTCTGATAAGAATGCCATGGGGTCAAGGCTGGGATGTTTGTCTCAATATTTTCCCTTCCATTGGATTGAATTCCAACCCTGTATACAACAGAACTGTTTAAATAGGTCATTAAATGTAACTGCCCTTTAGCATTATTTTACTATCTCTTCTTTTTTTTTTTCCCCATAAGCATCATAAAACTGGGGAATTTTGTTTTTACCCCCCTCTCTGTCTGTTACTGTCATATAGATATTTAAATTTTCTATAGTATTCTAACACTTTTTTTTTTTCTATTTAAGGTCCAGTTAGCATTAAGATGGACAAGTCTCCTAAAAATAGAGGAGTTTTGAATTAAGCATTTTTAATTAAGCAGCAAACTACATCTGTAGGATGTGTTAATCTGCTGTTGATCACTTGTGTCTGCTGGTGGAAATCTATCCTTACCTACCTGCTTGTAGTAGGGATCAGATACTGATGCTTTGAGAATCCATAGCCAGGTTTCCAGGTATCCTTCAGAGAGGATCAAAAGTGTCAGCCGCAAAAAAAAAGAGGCGGAGCAATTGGAAGAAGAATGCAAAAGGTTTGAGCTGTGGCTTCTTGGAAAACAAGGTCAAGTCTTGCCTTAATAGTTAAAAGTACAGTCTGGAGTTCAGATGCTTCAATTTAGATACTAACAGTTATGACTGGGTAAAAGACAAGATTCCATATCTCTATTTAAACTTCTCTAATATGTGGAAAAGTGGCTGTATGCCACCAACAGAGAATAGGAAAATGTTGTATGCATCTTTCAAAGCTTCTTGCTGATGTCAGATCAAAGCTTCACACTAGTCATCTTGTAAAAAAAACCCCATAAAATTAGTAGGGGTCCCAAAGTAGTCGTGAACTCTCAAGCTGTGCTGTGCTTGGGACATGGGAGTTCCACTTGAACTATTTCCACCTAGTCATCTTGTCCTAGACAAAAATACATTAACAGCCTCAATTTTTAAATTTATTTTTCAAACTTGTATTTCAGTGTAACATCCTCAGTTATTTTGGTCACATGTGCCACCAGTTCAGGACTTGTGACCACTGTAGTGCTTTTAATTTATAACTGAAATAACACACTGTAAGTGTAGCAAATCTTAAGTTTCTGTGACTTACTTGACAGCTAGATTCCTTTGCCCAAGCTAACTGGAAGCTATAAAAAACTTTCTTTAAACCCAGCAACAGAAATAAAGGTGGTTCATAGCTTCTGTGAAGCTACAGGATGGAGTATATGGATGATTAATTTCTCTTTCACAAGCCTGGCTGTGCCATGGTACAAAACTTATTCCTCAGGGCTGGCCTTGTTGAAGTTAAATCCATGCCATCTTTTATCAAACTGCTTTCTGTGATTTCTACACACTTCACAAGATGGTTGAGTTACTGATGAGAAAAATTTACAACCAGAGACCTTGCCTTGTTGAGAAAGCCAGAGAGAAGATGCAAGGCATTACATGCATTTCACAAATTTGTTTTCAGGTGTTCTGGTGTAATCGATGCTGATGTCAATGTTTTGTTTTGTTTGTTTTTTAGTCAGTTCTTAGCAGCTGAAAAATGCGACTACTCCAATGAAGCAAAAAGCTTAACCTGCAGAAACTAAAGTGTCCACAGTTGGCAGTTTTGCTGTTTAGTAAATTTCCTTGGATAACAGCCTGTATCCTTGCTTTCTTAGTATGTGAAAAATGTGCTTATTGCCATAGTGATGTCATAAGCCCCAAACCGATAGCTGCTTATGGCTTCCAGCTGGGCTGCTGAGCACTGGGAGCCAACCACATCCTGGTTTCAGTGGAAGCAGCATCCAAAACCTACCTTGTTTCCAGAGTCTTCTGCCCCAAATCCCTGATGAGTCAGCAAAGTGCTGAAGTTCTCTGCTATAGCTCAACTGCAGCAGCTTTCTGTGCATTTTCCTGAGCCCTCCCCTTCCTGATTGCTGTAGTTGGCTCAGTTCAGGTAACTTTTCTGTGATGACTAAAGTTGGTGTCCAGCAGTGCAATTGAAATCTGTACTATTGGAGAAGATCTAGTGTGAGGTTAGCTAAGAGATAAAGGCTAATGGTAAAGTTTTTTTATCCTTTGTGTTTATAAAAAATGGTCATGGGGTGTGGATGTGCGCTGATCAAGTTACTCTATTCTCTAATGGCCCGCGATTCTTTCTTTGCTAACCCTACTCTCTCTATAATATTTGTTTCCTCCTGTCCATCTTGACATACCTAAATTAGATGCCCAGCTTTCCCAGGAAGTCATCTGTCCATGTTTGTAAAGTTTATGGTGTGCTATCTGAAGTAGGGGAAGTAGATGTTAGCTCTTTTTCTTATCATGTGGCCTTGAAAGAGAAACTACTGAGACAAGTTCTTTCAGGAATGTAAATAGCTCCTTTTACCTATATGACAAAAAAAAAAAAAAAAAAAATGACTGCAGTGATTTTCCCCAGTCTGAAGGCTGGACTGGAAGTCAGAAGACTGGTGGTGAAATTACCAGTTTCATTTGATTGGCAGCGTGAAGGCGGCACTGGGCCCGGTATTCTTTGAGACCGGAGCTTTTAAAGCAGATGAGGTCTCCCTAAATTGGGGGAGAGCGGGAGAGGGAGGTGAGTTGCAGAAGGGCTCGGCATCTCTCTCGAAAGGGAGGCCGGGAGAGTGACGTGTAGCTGGGGACGGTGACGGGATAGCCGCTGCCGATTTAAACACGGTGTAAACCAGGCAGCTCCGCTCAGCCCGTGGGCAGCGAGAAGGCGGCTTTCTTGCATTCTCACATTCTCGCTTGTTGACGCGAGGGGGGGCGCACGAGGCACAAGCAGGGAATAACTGCTCCTGTATTCCCCCTAGCGAAATGGTTTCTACTCGGCAAAAGAAGGCCACATTCCTGATGCCACTCAAAATGGACGTAGTAACACAGGTAAAGCCTCCACTGAAAGATGTGGGAGTGCAGGTGACAGGCTGCAGGGAATGCCACAGCCTGCACCTGAACTCAGAGGGCAGCTCTCAATATGGCTACGTGAGGTGCGAGCAGGTAGATTACCTGCTCTGCCACGTGCCCCTGTTAGAAGATGAGGTTGTAAGACTTAGGGCTGAAATAGATCAGCTTAGAAGCATTAGGGAATTGGAAAGTGAGATAGACCACTGGAGCCAAGCTTTGTGCTTCATTCAAGTGACTGATGGCGTCCTAGATCAAAGGGAAAATCTTCTCTGTCCCTCTAATAAAGGGACATAAATAAATAAATAAATAATAAAGAGAACAGAAACCCAAGTAAAGGGGATGAGTGGAAACAGGTTCAAGGTTCTGGCAGAAGGCGGGCACCGCCCTTGCCTGCTTTGCCTCCTCTGGTGCCTCTGAGGAACAGGTATGAGGCCCTCCTGGAAGAAACCCAGTCTCCTTCTCATAACCAGCCTGAAGGAAAGGAAATAGGAGAGGGGAAGGCTTGGAGTCAGCTCCCACCTTGCAAAGGAAGGTGAGTACTCCCTCCACCTCCCCCTCCCCCTCGCTGCACTCAATGAAGGGCTATGGACCTCCTGAATTAGACACTCCTTCTGATGACTATCACATTGGTGATTTTCATACAACTTTTACCTTAGACACACAGCTCAAAACTTCCTCATGGAGGAAGAAGAGGAGAGTTATTGTTGTGGGTGCCTCTTCTAAAAGGAACAGAAGGACTTATCTGTAGACCAGACCCACTGCACAGGGAGGTCTGCTGCCTGCCTGAGGTCTGAGTTAAGGATGTGGTTAGGAAGCTCCCCACTCTGGTACAATCTACAGACTATTACCTACTACTAACATTTCAACTGGGCAGTGATGATATTGCCCAAACAGAGAACATAAGGAGAATTAAAAATTATTTTAGGGCCCTTGGATGATTGCTTAAGGGATCAGGAGTACAAGTAGTGTTCTCAATCCCCTTAATGTCAGGGAATGAGAAGAGCATAAACAGCAAGACCTGCCAGGTCAATGCCTGGCTTCAAGACTGGTGTCACCAACAGAACTTTGGATTCTTCAACTGTGGGTTATTCTACACTGCACCAGGTTTGCTGGCATCAGATGGAACACACCTGTCACATAAGGGGAAGAGAATCCTTGCACTGGAACTGTCAGGACTTATTGATAGGGCTTTAAACTAGATTTGAAGGGAGAAGGGGATAGAACCTGGCTTGCTGGGATTAAACTCAATAGCTTCACATCAGTGCCAATTGGACACTGTTCCAGAGAGCTACTTGGGGGTGCTGCACCAGCAGAAATTTAGTGCACTTTGGGGATAGGACAGACACTAAGGTGACTGATCTGCTAGCCGTTGATGCACTGGTGGGGAGATGTCAAGCAGGAGTTAGGCCTCCTCCCTACAAGAAACAGACAGGGAGATCACTATCCCAGCTGAGGTGCTTCTATGCTAATGCACACAGCATGGGTAACAAGCAGGAAGAGCTGGAAGCTGTGGTGCAAAGGGGAAACTACAATACAGTTGCCATCACAGAAACATGGTGGAATGATGCACACAATTGGAGTGCCATACTAGATGGCTACAAACTCCAGGAGGGATAGGCCAGGCAGGAAAGGAGGGGTTGTGGCATTGTATGTTAGGCAGGGAACTGATAGTCCAGAGATCAGCAATAGTGATGGAAGGGTAGAATGCCTGTGGGTCAAAATCAGGGAGAAAGCCAATAGGGTTGACATCACAGTGGGAGTCTGCTATAGACAGCTCATGAAGGAACAAGATACAGATGAAATATTCTATAAACAACTTGAGGAAGCTGCACAATCACAACCATTAGTCCTTGTAGGTGACTTCAATCT
>JAOEGS010003322.1:0-46417 GCA_025447755.1 Corythornis vintsioides
TGCTTTCTTCTCTAAACCATGACAGAGATCCAGTCAGACATTAAGCAGCACGCCTTGAAAGCTGGCATAAATTGAGGGTAGGGAAAATGTACAGCTGCTCAAAAAAGCTAATCTTCACTCCAAAGCAGTTGCAAAATAAATTCTTCAACCAACCATAATTATTCATACTATTTACCCTCTTTCTATATCAACTTCTGCATGAAAAGGAAATGGCTATTTTTTTTTTTAGTTAAACTTGCAAACATATCCTATTATAAAACTACTGCTTTGCCCTCTCTGCTTTGGAAAATTAATTTGGTTGGCAAATTGTTGCATTTATTCTCAGGATCAAGGGAATAATCTAAATTTGAAGAAAGCACAGACTTTTTTTTTCTTTTCACTTCCAGTTTTATTAAAAATTACGTTGAATATTGTATTTACTTCTCCTATCTCCATTTCTTTAGCCCTAAGGAGGAATATCATCAGTTTGATTCTAATAATGCCTAGTGGGTCCACTGTAAAAACTCTTTGTAAAAATGATCTCTCTACCCAAAAGACAGCAGCTTAAAAAAAGAAAAGCAGATAAAGTGTGATTAGAACTGGTTCTCTCTATTCCTGAAATATAAACAAACCTTGATATCAAAAGTTACCTTCTTCTTAAAATGCTGACTTGCAGTAGAAATCTTATTGATATCCTCATGGAAAGTATTATCAGAATATTTTATGAAATTTGTTACAGATTGAAAAGCATCTTTAAGGGATTTATTTTTTTTCTATACCTTTTAGAGAAAGAAAAAGTTACAATGAACACTTAAAAGCTTGTATTTGTATAACAGGGAACTGGAGCACAGAGAAGCAATAAGTGACTGGTGCAAAATCCCTGTTGTAGAGCCTTGAGAACCAATGCTGGATGGACCTTTATATATCCCTTCCAAACCAAACCATTTTGAAAACACAGAAATGTTCCTAAACATTATTCATGTCATTGGTCAGAAATTTTGCAAAAATGTCTACAGGGTAGCATATCATCAGACCAGCTTAAAGTGTGTAGGTTTCTCTCTCTTAACTTATTTATTTCATTATTTCTTCTTTCATTCACTTCTTATTTCTTTCATTTCTTATTTGTCAGTCATGTCTGCACTTTTCAAACCAAATCCTTTAGGTAAGCAAAATATTCATGGCAATGAAGATATACCTTCTTAAGAGCTATTTTTTTGGTTTGAATTTCTGATGTGAAGGAATCCAAAAACTCTACATGGCACACACTTGAAAAAAACCCTGATTTGCTCCAAGCAAATGCATAGCATTTTTCATAGCTGAAATAAGACCATTGAAACAGGAACTTTGGTTCATGAACCAGCATCCAAATTTTCTTGGAAGTTCTGAAAATCATGTCTCACCTTCAGTGAGATAATAAAAGTAACAATAGAGGAGTATAAGGAAAATTCTCTTTGTAGCCTTTCCCGTGTCCTTGGGCTAAGATGAAAGAAATGCCAACTTAATATGAGTAGTCAACATGTAGGACATCTCTATGACTTTCCTTGCCTTTTACCTAAAGATTAGAAACAGAATGTTGCCAGTGGTACTTGAGGGGTCATCAGTTCAATCTGCCATAACAAATCCTCACTTTTTGGTGTTCTGCATTAAACAGTCATGTTAAAGACAACCTGATGGCTCTGAGACTCTGAGCTTCCCCATGCACCTTACCTTTCATTAACTCACAGCTTGCAGATGGGGACAGTGTTGTGGTGTGCCTAGTGTTCAGTAATTATTAGCACGAATAAATCCAAGGAAACTGTAGTACCATTTAACTGCAGAGAAATGCTTAGCTCTGACAGCTCATTAAAGAAAGTACCATCTTTAAAGGAACTGATGCAAAAGAGAACATATGAAGCTTAACCCTGAGGTGGATTTGGCAAGGCAGAGCAATGCCAAATGTCCTTTATGGATTGCACTGAGAATCTGTGGGCTGGAGAAAATGCCAGGTCAGGTGTATGGAGTCTGTGGCCTGTGATGTGTTTGCAGTGAATGGCAGCAAGATTATGCAGAAATGTTATATAAACTGCAATTTCCCCGCTGTATAGGAACTTTGGGACACAGTAGGTCAGACAAAATGATGGATTAAGGAAATATAAAGCTTAATGTACAAAAGGGTCTTCCAAATATTCCACTGGTCTGTTGAGTAACTTCAGGCACGGCAGTTTTATAGGTAATATCACATGAATTTCCATGAGACTTCTGCTCCCAAGTCACATAGGTGCTTCTGAAAACCCCAGCTACATATCTTTCTTCTTGATTTCTCCAATCATTGAAACGAATATTTGGTTTCCTTACAAGGGTATTTTTTAAGTGTGATCAAGTTTGAGAAGCATTTTGAGAAAGGATTTGGGACAGGAGGATATATTATCTCCTTATAGGACAGTCTCCCTCTATTTTTTTACAAAAAACAATAGAAAGATCATACCAGTTGTCAATCAAATTAAAATCAATCAGTTTTTCACAAATCAAACAATTTTGTATTTAAATTAATGTCTGGTATTTTATATTAAATAAAGTCCACTGTAACAGAAAAACATGTTTAGAACTGTGAAATACACATTTTGATCTATAATGTTAAATTAACCTGTTTCGACACTTTCAACATTATCTTATCTTTTTTCCTTTTTTTTTTACAAAATAAATATTTGCAACCATTATAAGGCCATTAAAAATGCATAATCTGAATTTGTGTTGTTTATAGGATTAGTCTTAAGAAAAAAACAACCAAGCAAATGTATGACCAGAGCCAGAAGACCATAGCTACACAAATAAATTAAACAATAATATTGTCAGGCACTAGAAATTGTTTTTCTCTATTGTTAAATCATTAGACTAGATCCTGGACATCTAGAGCTGTCCCCCAAAATTTCTGGACCTGTCTTAAGAGGTGTAACTTGCCCTGGCCTCTTCCTGTGGGAATTTTGTTTCTGGTCACTGGTTCAGAGGTTCAGAGGTTCAGAGGATTGAAACTTTTCAATGTAAGTCTTTCCATGCCACCTAGCCTCACTGACAGTCATCTGGAGTGTATCAAAGTATCTGCAGTACCACAGATTATTTAGGAAGCTTTATGTGCTGTTATAATTGGCAATATCCATTTCATATGTATTACAGTGTTAAACCACTTTTCATCCTGCAGGTCTCTTAACTCTCTGCATATGTACATTAAAACACAAAGAAATGCAGCTATGCCTAGGCTTGGAAAATAGTCCTTTTCTAGTAATATTTAGAATTAGACTAAGTAGCCAAAGGCAGCAAGGGTTAAAGTTTGATTTCAACTTAATTTTACTGCATTACCATAGTTTTTCTTCCCTCTAACTTAATTTCTCTCTGTCCACACAGGGAGAGAAAATCAGTTTTGACCTGCAAGCTGTTTCAGGCTCCAGCACAGGCTTCCTCTCTGATTTTGGACAAATTACCTAATCCTGTACAACAGTTCCTCCTTATCTACAAAAAACAAGTGGTGAGCAGCAGCAGTCAAGTCTGTTTTTACAAATTTCTATCTTTGAGGGCAATTAGGAAATGCACAGACAGACAAGTAGGAACCTAGATAAAGTTGGAATTTTAATACTCATTGGTAGAAGTCTCACAGGAGCTGGGTTTCCTAAGGAAACCAATACAAAGAAACAGAGGTGGTAATACCTTATCTTATGATGGTGTAATACCAAAGGTTACATTAGGAACACATATTTCAGTACCTCAAATATATTCTTACAATTGCAGGAGCTGTCACTCTAGAGGAGCATAGGGTTTCCATTGATCCTGTATTTACCAGTCCCATAAGAATGTGTTGGATACCCCAGGGAATTTCAGATAACACTATCTACAAACTTGTAGGCAATTACATTGAGTCCTGCATGACAAGCTGGCCATGACAGTCATGTGTCCTACCTATATTCTTATTTTTACAAACAGTGTTTAAGCCATGACTAAGATAATTTTCTGCCCTTTCAAAAGTCTGTTCACCATCAGTATTTACCTTTGAATACTCAAAGTTTTGTCCAGTAACTACCTGTACCTTTCTAAATTAGTTGAGTTAGTTTTAGGAGCTCTTTAGGAACCAAACACGATGATCAATTTATATCACATTTCACTGGTTTTGAATCTGCTAACTTGATTTTTAATCTCATTTTTTTACTAGAGTTGAAGTTTTTAATACACTTTCTCTAGACAATTGGCTGTTTTACAGTTGTATTTATTGTCCTTCCTCCAAACATGGAGAGTTGCTTAACATTAAATACACACATGTATATTTCCTAAGATGGAAACAATATATTTTTATATACAGGTGTATGTAAGGCACAGATGTGATCATTACACGTATATTATATATCAGTGTTGTATGTGTAATTGCAAAGAGTTAGACTCAAAATCTAATTCAACATATTCATTTACAGTAGCTTGTCTAATTTCATGGACTGAAAATGAAATTAAATTCCACAGCAAGAAGTTAATGAAAACTAGAGCTTCTTCGAACAATGTGGAGGACTGTATAGCTGTCCCAGGGAGATCTGCTTGCTTATACTATGTAGCAAGATAAAAATTGGAAGTTCTCATTAATGCTCTGGAAGAAGGCTATTGTAAATAGCATGCTATAAATGCATTTGCAAAATATATTCAATTGATATCTCTTTGAAATGAAGCCACTTCATTAAAAACTGAGGGGTATAATAAAAAGCCATCTTAGTGAGGCCATACCAGCAGTGGAGAAGGCACCTTAGGGGAAAGAGAAATAATATGGAGGGACACACAGAGAATGCACTGGCAAGAAATGTGAAATAAAATTCAACCTGAAACACTCAAGGTGAAGTACTGAAAAAAAAAAAAAAAAAAATCACGTTTGGAAAGTAAGACTCTGAAGGCAAAATTACTTGAGATAAAAGTGATCTGCAAAATAGTCATAAGGTGGTTATATCAAGGCATAGAAAATAAAATAGTTTTTTTCATAGGTAACATTTCAGTTATAGAGCTGCTAACTCATTTCTCTGTAGCGTTCACCAAAAGGAACCATGCATATTGTAAGTCCTGATCCAACACCTAGTAAATTCAGTGACAGTTTTTATGGACTTGGCAAGTTTGGGATTCTGCCTACGCTCTGTTTGGCTTGGATGGGTTAACACGGGAAGAAACCTGAAACTCTTCCAGTGCAGTTAGTGAAGAGAAAGGCTAAGACATAATTAAGAAGCTGGGAAGGACTGACTTATAAGGACAGATCTGAAAAACTCATATCCATGTATCTCGTCTAAGAAATGACTAAAGAGAAACATGAAAATTGCCTATAGTCATATGAAGCGTTTAAATGCCAAGGAGGGTGAAGAATTATTTAGGGTGTGGACATTGCCATGAGCAATGGAATTAAATTAACTAAAGGAACATATAGACTAACTATCAGAATGGAAAAAAAAAAAAAGAGTTCTAAAGTAACTTTAAAAGAGCCTGTCATTGGTGGAAGCTCCATTAAAAGGGTCATTTAAAATGGAAAAAAAAAAAAAGAAAAAGGAAAAATCCTGTTGGGGATAATTCTTCAATAGCCAAGTTATGGGACCATGTGATCTAGAGACTTTAAGGACAGAGGAGATCATAATAATGAATTTATTATGCAGAAGGTCAGGCAAGAGAATTATAATGGTCCCTTCTGGCCTCATACACTGTATATGAAAGCAGAGATTCACCAGAACATCAAGAGAGGTCTCAAAATTGTTTCTAAGGTAAAACTCCCATTGAGCCTGAGAGAGACCACTACTTTTTTGTGAAACTGGAAGGGAGCATCCTCAAAACATTCATCTTTTCCTCCTCACTCTGTGTACAGACTGCCACATTCTGGTCTTTCAACCAAATGAGTGGATTATGCCACTGAATCAGTTATATTTATCACAGTATTTGTGTCCTAACTGGAAACTCCTTACCAGTGAGTGAATCCAAGGGATTTCAGCCTGAGTGACCTGACTTGTATAAACTGAAGTTGAATGTGTTCTTTGTTTTCCTAAGTTCATGATTGCATTGACTTAACTTTAGCCTACAGAGCTGCCCTCCTACCCTCTACAGTCAATCACAACAAACAGAACAGGAGCCCTAAAGCTGGGAATATTGGACGCAGGGAAGAAAATACTATAAATTGTAAATCAAAGATGATGTCTAGTTTACGAGAATTTTGCCTGAAGATATATTTTTTATTCCCAAAAGTCTCTTTGCTAAAGCATTTATTACTGATCCTAATTCCTCTTGCAAATTTAGTTAATACTCATAGATATCTTTTGCATACAGAATAGCACACATGCAGTTACACTAATGTGTCTCAGTTGCTGCTGTAGGCCTGAATAGAGCAGACTGCAAAGCCTGAGCAGATAGCTGAGAGGAATATTCATTTTTAAAATAAAAATGTTGTTACTTGTAGAAATAATGTTGCATTTAGTTCAAGTTCTATTGTTCTAATCAGAAATATCATGAATGTAGCATAGCCCTACGGGAATCCTCCAACTTCATATACCTAACTATAAAGTGGAAAAGTGTCCTGTTAATGTCCAAGGGATATGGTATATATAAGAATAAGGCATTGACATAACTTCATTTCCTAGTTTTACCTAATGTCTTAACACAAAGGACATTTCACTAACGCCATCAGATTAAGTGAATTGTTTCTTCCATAAACAGCTTTTCATTTTTTCCCCCCCTTGTATTCCTTTTTGTTTAGTAAAGAAACTTCAGATTTCATAGAGCTGCTATCTACACAGAGAACACAACAAGTAGGAAAATCTTCTGAGTGATGAGGTATTGTGCATTTAGTGCACTCAGGATTCGTGCATTTAGTCCCAGCTCCGAGCAACCTTGTCTAACTTCAGCTCCCCTGTGCAGAAGCAATTACTTCTGTAAACCAGAACAGTATGGGGACGGAAGACAAAGAAAGATAAGGGAATCTGATACAATCCTCAAGTTTGCGTTCTGGTGCATGTTATATCCCACTTTTCAGGAAGGCATTACCTCTAGAGCAGTTCTGGTAACTTCACCTGGCATAAATTTTTAATACTGACATAATCAAAACAGAAAGATGCTGACAATATGCAAGAATTATTCCAAGAAGAACAAAAAGTTCAAAGCTGGGAAGAGATGAACTATTAGGAATGATTACAAGGGTAGAATAAATATAGCTTTGTTCATAGATAGTTAACAGAAACATAATAACAGTATGCAAATACTTGAAGAGTGTAAATGTCAAGGCTTGAAGAGTATTTAGGAACCAAAAAGAAACTTTCTTGAGATCCATTAGGATAACAATTGAGACTGAAGAGTTGAAATAGCACTTAATTGGAGAACTATAGAGCTATATATTAATTCCCAGTCATGAATGTTCCAGTTAATGGGAATTTTAAATGTCAAGAATTTTAAAGTTCAGGTTAAACAAGTTACCCATGTTATGTAAGTACATGGGAATAGTACCTTGTTTTGAGAAAAAAAAAAAAGAAGATGATCATAAAAATAGTGGAGAACCACTTCCCTGGAAGAAAACAATGCCTTTATCCTCCAGATGGTTATGTACTGCAGTTGTACATCTTGCACTGGCAAAGGAAAAGTTTCAATGAACCGATGTTCCTCTTGTTGATTTATGTGATTTCCAGAATTTTGGCTCAGTTATGACACTATTATCTCGGTTCGATTAACCTATGTGAAGTGTATTATTGTTCAGAGTCTGTGGGCTGAGAGAGAACGGAAATATTACCACCCAGACATCTTGTTTTAACAAGGTTAAAGATAAAAGAAATCTTTTTGAGATGGTATCTGATGCTGGAGAAGTATCACATTTGTGTGTGCAAACTGAAAGTAGATTATTTAGCCAGTGGGTGATGTTGTCAGAATCCCCACCCTACTCATTATATCTATAGGTTTGAAGTCCTCCAGGAAAAGGAGTTGATGCGCACTTGGGCTTGTGCTTAGTGTGATGTTTCTCAAACATGTAGGTGTGTTCTGTGAGGGCAGGACACAAAACATATGTGTTGGAGGAGGAGGAAGTGGGAACAAAGTATAAATGGCTTCCAGTACTAAAATAATTTAGTGCCTCAATCTAAGAATGGTCTTTGGTGGTGAGGGAAGGGACATGCATATCACAGTCGGCTCTAGTGGAAAGCACGGTACAAAATAGCTTCATAAATTGGCAGTGGCAGGAATACTGCTTAAAAGGTGTATTTTGATCTCATTATGTAGCAACCACTGGAGAACATTGACAGCACATAATGACTTTCTATTGTGACCAAGAATTTAAAAAGCTATGTTTGGTGTTAACTGAACCAATTGATGAATACACATGTAAGTCAGTAATTATTTTACTGGAGTTAAATTTTAATTTGATACATTCAAAGCAACTACAACAAAAAAAGTAGTTTTACAGAGACAATTGGATTTCTACCTTTTTTACAACAAAAAGAAAAAAAAAAAGCACACAAATATTAACTAACCAGAACGATGGAATGAAATATGACTGGGAATGGGTCAAAATAATAATCAAAGTAAATATGTTTCTTATTTCTTATAAATAAAAAAACAATTAAAAAAATGGAAAAAAAATATTTGGGATTTAATTCTAAGTCTTAAGAAAAAATAACTGAAACGTGTCCAGAGTGGTATCTATTCTGATATTTTGTGGATGAGGGTGATTTAGTTCATATGCAGTAGAATTTGATCAGAGAGCAATAAGTAAAGTAATATATTTTATGAAATGTTAAAGCCAGAAGAGACAAGGTATCATGTCAAGGTCTTCACCAACCTGTCCATTATATTATATAGTATATAATTTCTAGTAATTTCTGCTGTATAAAGGACCAAGAACATCCTTTTGTCTGGATGATGCTCTCTCTAGCACCATGGGATGGAGCTATATTGAGAAGGAGTTAAAAGATACTACAGGGCTGGAAAGAGTAGCTGATCTCCATAGCCTAACTCCCTCCTTTGACATGGACCTGACTCGCAACAGGTCTCTTTTCTCCAGCTTCTTTCTGCCAGTTGGACTTCTCTGGAGAAGCAGAGAGAGAAATAAGCACCAGTTGTTTGGATGGACCTTTCTCATACCTACTTTGGAGAGGGTTTTAGCCAGAAAGAGGTTGTTAAAAAAAATTTAAAGGTGTGAAACCTTAGCCACAACTCAGTCTAGCAGGTGTTCCACCCATTGTCTTAATTTTGAGAAATTCTACCTTATTTAGTCTTTGCAGGTAACAATCTCCCTCAGGTATAATTTTTATTTTACCCTTCTCCCTGGTTGCAGATGAAACATGGCCCATTTCTCTTTGTATGAGCTCACAGATCCTTATCAAATCATTTCTTTGTGATAAACAAAGGAGCCCAAGTTTCTCCCTCTTCAAGATATAATTTCAAGACATCAGATTATGGATGTAGACCTGAGAAGTTTCCTGGCTGTCATGTTCAGACTGCTACAGTAGAGATTAGCCATGTCACATGACCCATCCTGAAAACTTTTCAAATCCTGTCTCAAAAACTTAGATGTTATTTGCTTTGCATACTATCAGTAGTAATCTCTTCCGGTACCTAACGCTTTTTACGGTTACACACTTTTTACTGTATTGTGCCCTCAGGCCTCAACAGCAATGAAGCAAATGCTTCATGTTAGGTTGCGTGTCTGATCTATCCCTTTGCCAGTGAAGCTAATTTTAATGGTACCTTCTGTGAGATGATCACTCTTAAGACACCCACAGCCTGGGGTGTGCTGGATATGATAGTTACCCGAACTTGGAATTCTGCCCATTTGTTTTCATTGTCTGAATCTCACTTCTTTCAGAGAATTAAATTCATTTTTTACTATGAGGCCTAACTGAATTATGGTATTTAGGCTTGTACATGGATACTTCCACACTATGGCGCCAGGTTTCCACCTGGTTTCTAGACTCAGGTCTTTAGTACATCTTATAGACAGACAGGAGTGGCCTCACATTCACAAACCCTGGTCCTTATGGGGGACTTCAACCACCCTAATATCTGTTGGGAGGACAACATGGCAGGGCATAAGGAATCCAGGAGGTTCCTGGAATACGTTGATGGCTAACTTCCTCTCAAAGTGATAAAGGAGTCCCTCCCTTGAAGTGTTCAAAGCCTCATCCAAGTTGGATGAGGTTTTGAGCAACCTGGTCTAGTGGAAAGTGTCCCTGCTCATGGCAGGGGGGTTGGAACTAAATGGTCTTTAATGTCCCTTACAACTCAAACCACTCTATGATTCTATGATCTTGTGTAGATGTTGCAGAGAATGTATGCAAACCTCTAACAAAGCTAGTGGCCTAGACTTGTTTGGCACTTGTGTTATCCCCTACTTTCAAACCACACAAAACAAAACTCAATGTAAATACAAAACAAGTCTTCCAATGACATTTAATTTCTATGAGTGTTTTGTTATAGCTTATAAATATATGCATCTAAAGGTATATACAATTATATATTTTCCTCCATGCAGTCTACCAAAAATTACGCTGCAGATTAATTTTTATAATACAGATTTTACTGACTGTCAGTATGCAGAACTTGCTTTAAATCAGTACTGTCCTTGTGCCGGATGCCATATTGTCTTTCTCCCCGATAACTGTGTGGTGGGTTCATGGTCTTTCAGTGGGTGGCTGATTTCTACCACTAGAGGTGGTTGTATCTCACTGAGAACAGAAGTGAGGTTCATCCTCAGGTTAAGCATACTTTCTAAATGACCCAAGAGACCATCACCTTAAAGGAAAATAAGTATTAGCAGATGACTGCCAGGTAAGTTATTGATGCATTTTGTATTTTAAAAAATAAGTGTTAAACATTTAGATTTTAAAAAATCACAATAGCCAATCTACTTAAGTTCATTGGAAATTATGAAAAGGAAAGTGAAAATTGATAGTGAAAAGCTGATCATTTTAAAGTTGATTATTTTTTTCATTTTGAAAATCAGAATATTTCAAGGTGATTTATTCTTGTTCAATATTTAGATTATTTAGATTTCAGTAGGCTTACTTACTTTTTTTTTTTTTTTCTAATGGTTTATGAAACAAGCTCCCGATTGCAAATCTGAGAAATTGCATGCAAAACATGCAGATTGGAAAACATGGGAAGTGTTCTGGTTTCTTTTGCTTAGGGATCAGGACTATGTCCATAGGTCCTGAGCACCCAGAACTGAGAGATTCCACCTGATGTTCCACCTAATGGATCAAATAATGTTAAAAATACAATTGGGTTGAGGGGAGGCAGAATTTTTCCCAATCCCAATTCGATGCTGTCCTCACATTTCTCTAATACTGTAAAGTAACAACATTGATCAAAGAGCCAGAGTGACTCAACAACAAACAGTAGACCAGCTATGGGCTCTTACAACATCTCTCTGTTACAATATCTTCTGGGAAAGTTTAGTCCTGGAGTGAAATTTTTACTGCTTGTTAGGTGTAGTTAAGAGCAAAAAAAACCATTGCTGCAGCCTGGAAAACAATTTGGCCATATTCATTAGACAGAACAAGGGTGATCTAGGCACAGAATTGCTATGTTTCTCAAGAGAAAAGGCGGGATCTAACATAGCCTCCAGGAGACTTTTAATTCAGAAGCACAAACAGTTTGATGGCCATTAAACGTAACAGCTGGCAACACAAGGAGCCAAGAAGGAATGTGGAGCCAAGGAGTAACATTTCTGCCTTCCTGGGATGAAGTGTGAGAGAGTTCACTGATACTCTGCACTGGGTATCCAACAGATAGCAACAGCAACTGAGACACTAACATGAGTCACCCTCTGTATCTTTAGCGTAACAGTGATGGAAAGTGAACCTTTTGTGTTATCGGCTGGCAGAGGTGTGAAACAACTGCAGAGCAGTGAAACTGTGAGCATCAGCAAGGTTGGCAGAAGCAGCAGTAATTGGGTTTACAACCTTAACCAGCTGCTGTTTAGAGAGAAGAAGAGGGATCCTGCTATACCTTGTGATGATTTGGCCATTTTAAATAAAGCTGTGGTTCCTGGGGGGTAAGAAGGTTATTCTGACAAAGTTGCTTTTCTAATTCAGCATCCGGTTTAGGTGATTGTCAATCATTATGTGGACCTTAAATTGGATATAATCCTTCTCATATTATCCTTCTTGTTTAAATAGAGTAAATAATGTGGAGTTTATAAAAAGACAGAGAAACTAGTGGTTTAAAAATGGCCTTTGTTGGTGTCCAAGCACAATCTTCACCTACTGAGTGATAAATCAGTGTCTGCCTTGAACTATAGACAGGATTAAAGGTTTCAGTATTGGTGGTAAGAAAAATAATGCAAGATTACTGTTATTTTGCATTCCTACCCAAAAGTTTGTAAGATTCATTTTGGAGAAGGAGGATGCAAAAGCAAAGTTCAAGTCTCCTTCTGGGTCTTACCCTCTTTTAGTGTCTTGAGTCTGCGTTACAGACTCAGGCAGAATAAGGGGGAGTTTAAAACTGAATAACTTATGTTTTTGCTCACACTAATTTGCTTTTTTTTTCACCACCAGACAGGTGTCAAGAGGCCTTTGTATAAATGAGAATCAGTTTGTTGTTTGGTTGTTTGTTTTTTTTTCTCCCCTGGCCTGTGTGCTCAAATTGCTGGTGAGCACTGGGAAGTGGAATCTGAAGGGAAGCACACACCTGCACCAAAAAGACACCCATTTTATGAGGGTTTATTTTGTTTGGGTTGTTTGGTTTTTTTTTTTGTGTGTGTGTTGGTTTTATTTTATTTTTCTTTGTTTTAATTTTTTCTTTAGATAGCGACAGTTAGGCCTGCCAAGGGAGAGGAGAAGTTACCTGCTGGTGGGGAGCTCCTGAGCAATTGAAAGCACTCTCTGTAGTAGAGTCTAAGAGTTTATCTCTTACAGTTAACCTCTGATGCAGGAGTCCTGCTGCTCCTGAGGGAGAAAAAATATCTTGGGAATGAAGTTACCTCCAAGTATAAGCAAGGGCACATATACCTGTGCACATTTGAGAGCGTGCATACTTGGTGGATGTGTCTTATGCTGAAACCTTCACACATATAAAAAATGTAAAGCGTGACATCTCATAATATTTTCATATTGGGTAACTACGGAGAATATTTTGGCAAGGGTGCTTAATCTAAAATGTTCAATTTTAATCAGCTTGAACTATGGTGTGTCTTTCTGTGAACTGAAAACCACCAATCAATTTTCCTTTATCTTTTTTTCTGTTTTTCTTACCCAAGGCAATGCCTTTTGTAAAAGGGTATTTATTTTTAATGGATTTTTTAATGAATTTTTCAGTCAAGCTATTAATAATGCCATTAATTATAGGCAGCTTGCATTAAAGTGCATGCTGGCCTCTTAATCCTGACCCCCAGCTATTGGCTTGCAGCTAATCCAGCCCGGTGCTTGGCAGCGGTGCCGGCCGCAGCCCGTGGCACAGGGAACATGGGAAGAAGGGACTAAAGGATAAGGAGGTCTGGGGAGGAGAGAGGGAGGGGGGAAGCAGCATTTTGAGTATATACTTTGCCAGAGGGGTTGAAGTTTAAAGCCAGATGATATGTTAGTGCGGTGGGGATAATCCTGGAGATGTGGTGCCAGCACTTGGGAGGACCTTCCCCGGCGGAAGGCTTTGCTCTGCCTGAAAGCCCTGGCCGGTTTGATAACCCCCAGGAGCCCCGCGCCGGTTTACCTGGGGCGGTTGTGCGCGACGGCCGCCCCACTTCAATCTGCTTAAAAGATCGGGCAGACGGAAGGCCCCGGCCACATAATAGATTCCTTTCCCTTCCCCAGGCTGCTCATCTGACATGATTGTTACAAAAGTTGCTAATTATCGGCTGGTTGAAAGATAATGAAGGGGCCCCATCCTGTGCGGTCAGAGGAGAGAAACTTCTGTCATTAGGAGCAGGACCAGATCCAAAGAGTTTCCAGCCTTTGTGAATGGGTGCTTTTTGTTTTCTGGGGCAATTGGAGGTGTCAGAGAGATCTTGGAATATATCATTTTGTGCCCTTGAAGTTTTAACCATGGTTTTGTTTTGTTGTTTTTTTAAAAAATACATATTATTTTTATTCCTGCATTGAGTTGTATTTGTTATGCTTTCCTTGTTTTGTAGTTTCTACCTACTTGCAAAAAAGCACAGCTACAATATTCCCTATTTAAGTGATTGTGGAACAAAGGATTGTGGAACACTCGCCTTGTTGCAGGACTGTCTCTGGGCCACTCTCCATAGCTGTGGGATGAAAGTTTCATATTCACAAGCTCAAGGAAGAAAAATCCTTTTTGTTGAAGATCAGGCATCCATAGAGAAGTGAATCAGTTCTTTTATGGTAATTAATTTGAACATTTAAATAGGTGGTTTGGCCAGTGGATTTGTTACTGATTTTTTTTTAAATACAACAATGCAGGGTGTGAGGCAGCAGGAAAAAAAAAAAAAAAAGTCAACTTCTGTCCAAAGAAACAGAAAATATATACATGAAGGAAGTTGGGATGCTCAGAGAAAATAAGATGAGGGTTTATGTTCTTTAGTATTTTAGATTGCCTTTTTTATTCTTTGCTTTTCAGCTTGCATAAATGTCTTAGGAAGATGAGTGAAAACTGATGAGTGTTTGGAGGTTTACTACTCAACACAGAAATGTATAGAGAAGGCAGCTGGTGCACTCCGAGCCCAGTTTTTCCAATGCCCAGAACCAGTATTCCCCAAATCTTTTACTTTTTCCAATCACAGAGCAACTTTTTAAACTGCATCCACAAACCTGGTGCTTTCTTAGGAAAAAGAAGTGTCAGGCTTGGGAAGCATCTGTTCCCTCTGACATTGCATCCAGCACCCTCTGTTAATTTTCCATCCTGATTTGCTTTTCAGATAGCAGTATTTCATTGTGTAAATAGATATATCATCACGTATGATTTCAATCACAATATAATGATCTACTTTACCTTGAGGGTGGTGGATCAGTGGAATAGGCTCCCCAGGGAGGTGGTTGAGGCCCCATCTCTGAAGTTATTCAAGGTGAGGTTGGCCAAGGCTCTGAGCAGCCTGGTCTAGTTGAGGGTGTCCCTGCTCACTGCAGGGGGGCTGCACTAGGTGACCTTTGGAGGTCCCTTCCTAAACATTCTATGATTCTATAAGGACTTCTGTCTGGTAATTATATGTTTTTATCAGCATTTGTCCTTTTTGTTTGCCATTTTATTTGTGGTTTGTTTGGGTTGTTTTGTTGGTTTTGGTTTGTTGGTTTTGGTTTGCTGGTTGGTTTGTTTGTTTTTGGATTTTGTTTGATTTGTTTCCGATTATTCATAGATTCATAGGCAACAGGAAAAATCAAGATGATATAAATTTTTTTCCCAGCAAAACACTAGCAATGGCTTTTGTAACTGATAGTACTCAGGTTCCCCAGTGGTTTACAACTTCTGAAGGTCTTCTCTTATTGACCAGTGTTGCTGTCATCATGTCAAGACAACAACTGGTAGGAAATGAAGCAGAATGAAGGGTAGAGGAGCACTATGAAAGGGTGCACTTTATAACATTAATGTGGGGAAATGAGGCACAGCACACACTTTCCTAATTGTTGAGCTATGCCTTGGCTTCTCTCCAGCTTTACTCCAGCAGCAACATTGACCATAGCAATAGTCTATTGCAAAACACCAGCAGATTAAGAATGTGCAAATATACCCTAGAGCCATAGCACACATTGGATGAGGCACCCATGTTACCAAGAAGAAAAGGGTCATCTCATGCAACTAAACCAAAAATACCAAGAAAGGAGCTGATTTTTATTTTCTTAAAGTTTTTAGTTTTAGTGGTCTTTCTTCCAGTCTGTGTAAGGATATTCCATCTTATCCTAGTGGAAGAAGAACTGAGACAAATGCATGATCTTTTTGAAGTTGATTCAAAGAAAACTAAATAAATTCTAGAAATTGCTTCAACAACACTGCTGATTTTTTTGCCAGTGTTCTTCAGTAAAACAAAGTACAAAAACTAGTTTTATTTTTATGTACTTTATGTCTTCATGCTTGTTTCTTGTCAAAATCAGAACAGAAAGTACACAAGTACTATAAATTAGTAAGTACCTCAGGCTCTCGTATGACTCAATGGATCAATTTTCAAATCCAAAAGAACACCTCAGATAGTTGAGATAATATCAGCCATGTCCCTTTTTGCACAGTTCGTCCCTATACTAATAGATATATTGGCAGCATTGAACTCATGGGTAGGTTTGTCCCTAATTTTTATATGAGTCCTGTATTTTTGAACTTTTACCCAAAAACTAGTTCTGAAATTTTTGAGATTCACCTGTTGGTAGCATTGTCTCTGCTTGTCAGTTTTCAGAAAGATCAGGGGGTTTACAGTCCTGAATGAAAGGGATATTAGCCTCTTCTTTCAAAGGTCAGATTGAAACTGAGTTTGATCAGACAAGAAAGAATGAATAACCATGTGTTCTGGTAAGATAACTGTAAACTGATCTAAGAGAAATGAGTGTGATGGTCTCAGCAAGCTTTCCTAAGCAATGCAATATTTGCCATCATAAGGTTATAAATTACTCAGAAATTCTTTACAGGTTAAAAATGGCCCAGTTAGGCTCTAGGATTTGGTCTTTCCCTGAATAGACATATACACATATATCTTTCTTAATGAAAGTGAGGACTGTGTTGATTGTCAGTGGCTTAAAACTTCAGTTTGACTTTTTTCCCCCCTAATTTTGAAGGAGCCATTTTACCAATTTTTATACTAGAATAAAAGGGGCAGAAAAGGATAAAAATGTTTCAAATTAAATTTGGGCACATTTCTACTTAATGTGACTGGAAAGTTTCTCCCATAAGATTTGTTCTCTTGGTTTCTTGGTTTGGGATATTTTTTTATTTTTTTAATTCAGACTAATTTATCAAGCTATATAAGTGAGTGCCTAGCAAGGAGTTACACGTGTGCTCATGCTCTTGATAAATTGGATCTTGATTAATTTTTGTAAATCTATCTTATTTCTGGCATAGCTCAGGAAAGCTGTCAGTCCCTGGCTGGAATAGGATCCTGAAAGGCTTTCAGCACATTAGAGAGTTGTCTTTTCAGGTCAGGGCTGAGATACAGTGAAAGGGAGGGAGGATTGCATTGTGCTTGCTTGACCTATGCAATATTTTATTTTTGGATAAACAGAACACTGCAGCTTCCAGGTTTTTTTCTGACCCATCAGTCTTCACAAAGGCTGCATTCAGCAAATAGGGCACACTGTTTCAATATCTGCTCTGTTTCTCTTTCTATCCATCTCACTTATTTCTTTTTGTAAACCTCCTTGTGGTTTATTTAGATTTAATTGCAGATCTCTTTTGCTTTTTTTTGTTTGTTGGGTTTTTTTTTACTCCTTCCTGGTACATGAAATGAAAAAAAAAAAAAAAAAAAAAGAGGTTATTGATTTTTCTCTACTTGACTCACTGTGGGTCAAGGATTTATACCCTTATACCAAAAATTGCCTTCTGACAGGAGGCGTTTAGCTGAAATCAAGCAGCTGGATCATGTAAATCTGTGTAACTCTATTAATTTAAACAGAGCTGTTCAGATTTATACCAGCTGAGGACCTGGCTTAGAGGAACAACTTCTAAGAAAAAGTGTCCTCTAGCTGGGATAAGCAGTTTGACCCCTAACAGCAAATTCATTTTCATTTTAAAGTAAGAGGTAGAGTAGTTGCAGGATATTTTTCACCTGGAATTTCAGTGGGAGCCAGCTTCCAGAAGTCTGGATTACATAATCAGGAGAAAGCAACAAACACTGTGGGTTTATTTGCTGCTCACACTTCATTCACACACTGATCTTGGTTTCTCAAAATAAAAGATTAAAATGAAACATTCAGTATTTGCCAACCAGAAGAAATAAATGCTTTTCTTCCTGTGAATCATTTGTAGTCTGCTTGCTCTGACTGGCATGAGTGCTCATGTCATTCATAAGGAGTTTTCCTCCACTCTCCGGCTGATCTTTTCAAGATGAGATCTAAAAACCCTCAGAAAAAAATACCAGCAGGGCTATAAATAGTGGAACATTAAAGTATGGAATATTTTTCACCTGTATGTGCCATAATGCCATAAATTTGCAATTAACCCCTAATGAGACCCTGTGAAGGGCAATGAGGTGCTGCCTATTTTCCTGGGAAAGTTCAATGCCTAAAATGCACTGGTCTGTGCTGAAATGTCATAGCAATGCCTCAGAGACTGGGCAGACCTAGAGGGGAATGGGCCATAACAGCATCATACCAGGGAAGCTTTGTTTTTTATGCTGGTAAATGTAACTGCTGATTCTGGCATTTATGAGTTTCCATTTTATCCACAGATCACAATATCAGTGGGGCTTTTTCATTCATCAGGATGTATCAATGTAAGGCTTTTTGTGCTGCTATGCTGCATTTCCACACATGCTCTAGAAGTTGTTATCATAGAAGACTGAAAGACAGTGCATAAAAACCAATCCAAATATATTTTAGATATTTACTTTCATATGAAGCATGGTTGCAATCTCGTTTTCTCTTTTAAATGCAGTTGGAAACTGTGGTACTTCAGTCAGACATAGAAGATGCAGACATACATTGGAGATACCTCTATAAATACCTAAAAATAGATTAATCTGACCTTTACTTTCTGATCTTGGTACACTGATGGCCTGTACTGTAACACAAAATTCACATTTTTCAGGATATATTTTTTTCCTTTATAAGAGGTGAATGTTTGTATGCTACCACATATTTTTGTTACATGCTATACATTATGAATCTCTGCTCTATAAACTACATAACTTCGTTGCTATTTTTAAGCCCATATTCAGTGATTCCATTCTGTAGTCAAAATAAAATAAAATAAAATGAGACTGCTGTAAAGCACCCAAAAGAATGGGGGGAGAATACCAAATATTGGCACACTGAAAGCACAGCCTCTGTGCCTCTACTAAGCCTGAAATAATTTTCAGGTTGAAAAAAAATCTCTTTTACAACAGATGGAAAAAAAATCCTGATTCTTTTCTGCTGAATGAGCTGTTGAAAGACCAAAAAGCTGTTGAAGAGATAAAAAAGACTAGAATAATTTATTAAGCATTTTGACACTGTGCATGTCCAACCAAAGTCAACTTCTTCTGGTGCAGAAGATAAATGGCAGTGGATCAAGTTCTGAAAATGACTCAGTATTTGCTTTGCCTGTGATTGGAAATGACTCTTTCTGATACTAAATTATCAAATAAGGGGCTCAGTATGACTGAACATTTTGTCTCTTTGTTCTTTGCCACTTTTTACTTCTACCTTTTCTCTTTTTCTAACAAAGCTTAAAAAAATGAGATCCAAATGGCCAACAGAAACCTAAAGCATCATTTTGCAGCATTAATGTGCAGAATGCACCACCCTATTAAACTCTCCAACCTGCACAACATTCTCATCCTCATTCAAGTGTGGATGGTGTGCCTGAAATCCAATCTTTCAGTGGAAAGTAAGCAAGTTAAAACAAAATGAGGGCCTCTCTAGGGCTTCTGGCACCATTAGAAGTGAGGAATTGTGTTTAATTTCAAGCTTTGAGAGGTTTCGGGAAATATGGTGATAGGTGCTGCCTAGGTATATATTAAGAGACATTCCCTTTCCCAGAGAAATTACAGCCTTCTGTAGGACATAAGAAGCTCTTTACAGGTTTTTAATGGCAAATTTTATTATTTTCCAATGTCTCTCCTTTGCAAACAACATGAAATCCTTCATATAAACAATGCTCTGACTCCGGAAGTAATCACATATTTTTATAGACAGGAAAAAAACCAAACCCAAACATTTGATTGTTCAATCTAATTTTTTGTGTAAAACAGGTGATAAAGTTCTACCTATTAACATCTATTTTGAGCTAATTAGCCATTCCTGGCTAAACCAAATCCCTTCTTTCTTTATAAGAAAATTTCAAAACTAGAGGCTTTTATGCCACCTTTTTGATGTTTGCTTTTTGATGTTTGTCATGTCTTGGCTGTGATAATATTAGTGATCACTTTTTGGTTTTCCATTGTCTAACTTGAGCATCTTACTACCTGAACCCTCTAGTATTTTTCTCTATTAAATAAATAATTTACTTAATAGCCGATATTTTATTTGAGAAACACAGATACTAAATTAAAATCCTTGCAATCTTCTTTGAAGACAAATAGCTAAATGAGCTTCTTAATTATCCCAGTAAGACTTTTCTCTGAATCATGTCCAGTTTGTAACACCCCTCAGAGTCAGTGTAAATGGACCATGGTGGACTTCTCAACACAGTATACAAAGGCAAGACTAGTTCCTTCATTACCCACTCTGTTCCTGTGATTTCTTGTCTAAAACTCACTCAACCTACCTCACACAGTCAGATATTAGGCATTACCATCAAGTTGCTTTCTCTTTTCTGATCCCTAAGTATTTTTTTTTAGCTGTTCTGTTTAGAGCAGTATCATTCAAACAAATCAGGGAATCCCTGACATTTAGTGTCTGTCCTTCCTCAAGTCATAATTATATATTTCATCCTTATCAAAACAAGCCGAATTGAGGGTTTGCTAGTGATGTGTAAATGTAGGGATTTGGAAGGCCCAAGTAACCTGAATATTACTTCACCCAGTTTTAGCAGTCCAAGAACAGTACTTGTTAACTCACCAGCAAAAAACAGGCATTTAAAGTTTCTTTATGATCTACAAAACAAATGCCTCACTTTCAAATATCTGCTGGAAGAGTAACACAGCAAGGATCAAGCAGTGCAGGAAGTTTCTGAGTGCATTGGAGGATAATTTTCTGACTTTAAGAGCTATTGAGGGGTGACACTGTCCTCATATTTACAAGCATGCAAGAGAATGGGAAAGCTGGGAGCAGGCTTGGCTGCAACAGACATTCAGTACTGGAGTTCAGGATCCTGGCAAGAAAGATCCAGGCAAGAAGCATGATCATGGCACTAGACTCCAAGAAAGCTGCCTTTCACCTTTTCATGGAACTCCTTGAAAGAACTCTATGGGATACCATTCAGAGGGGGCAAAAAAAAAAAATAAATAAATGGACACAAGATAAATGATTGACTTTCACACATCACCTCCTTCAAGCTCAGGAATGAAAAGCACTCAAACACCCACATAGTGGATGAAGGGAATGTGGTGAATGCAGTTTTCTGAATTTTAGTAAGTTTTTTGATACTGTCCCTCATGGCATCCTTAAACATAGTTAAACACAGTTCCCTCAGCATCTCTTCACACTTATTTGCATGTTCCAGCTCTGTATCTGGGTTAGCAGCCTTTCTTGGACTTTTTACAGTTTTCAATCTCTTATTTTTGGCCTACTGGCTGCACTAATTTTGTGGAAGCCTCCAATTTTTAGATGGCTGCAAGTAGTTGAGTTGTACCTGCAGAGACGTGAGTATGGGTCAAATTCTATTTACTGCCATATAAAGAATAAACTTGGAATGGGTCCATTTGGCTGCAGGGTGAGATACAGGGGATGGCACAAGCATTTATTGGTGTCAACTGGCCATGAGCATGTTCTTCATCTGTGTCAATTGTGCAGGTAATTTGTGCCAGCTTAAACTTATTTCACTGGAAGGTAACGTGATTCTCATTAGCTCACATATGTCATGGGCTAAGAATGTGCACAGAAACTCCTACTGTGGCTCAGCTGACTTAGAGCAACACTCTGTTCTGTGTCTGAGTCCTCAGTCCCAGTTTTGTATTTCTTAAGCCCTGGCAAAACAAAAGAGATGAAAGAGGATCTCTCTGATATATCATGAATGTTTCAGTCACAGAACCTGAAAGAACTTCAGATGCAGATTTGTTCTTGAGTATCCTTGGTGGCCAGCTGCTTTGATGAATCCTGACCTCAGTCACAGGTGAAATGTGGATCCAGTTCGGAACTGGACTCTGCCTGTAATGTTTAAATTCACATCTGTCTCAGCTATTAATATTTCAAGGTGTGAGTGAAGCTTGACCAGATTTCCTCTGATCTCTGTTTCATTGAGATCTAGTGCAAAAGATCTTGCTTCCAAAAGCGGCCTCTCTAAGACACAGTCTCTTTCAATGTGCTACTTTTTGCAGGCATAAGAAGCTTGCTATGGAAATTCATGCACTTTTCAAGATGAAAATTTGGATAACTTTTTCTTTTTACTAAAAGAGGTGCAAAAAGAAAAAAAAATATTAATGATTTTCCTCCTGCTGTCCTAAAAAGCAACTGTAATATGCAGAGGGAAAACTTGCTTGCATAGAGCAGACATATTTCTGGGCATCTACGTAGTTAGCAGAGGGAGGATGTTCAATTAGACTCTTTACCACAAGCTCCCCAGTTAGTCTCCCTCTGGAAAATAGGTGAGAAATTCTTATATTCCTCTCAATATGTTAATCAGACAACTGGTATCACAGTTCTCTAACTGTGTAATACCAGTCCCCCTTGGCAGATATATTTTATTTGGATAATGATGTGAAATTTAAGATCTACGTTTCAATTGTAGAGAGCCATAGGCAGTTGTCAATTTTAGTGACAGACATGAACCTGGAGCTAAATTCCTGTGCACAAGCAAAAATTCCAACAGGCGTAGCGCAATTCTGGTCCCTTAATAGAAATACATTTTCTCCCATCGAGGGGCAGTATTTTTAAACTGTGTGTTGCTTCTCCTAGTGCTGGCGAAGCACAAATGCTCTCAAATGCTTCCTTTTACTTGCACAGTTTGGTGACCTCAGCTATCAAGCAGTCTGCAGCAAAATCTAACAGTGATCTGCTTTTCCTGCCTAAAGTGCCCATTGCCTTGGTACCAGAGTATGAACCTTCTGCTTTTCTTTCCTATTGCTGAATATATTTCTGCCTCATTGTGTGCCTTCGAAGCCCTGGTTCTTCCTGGACATGTATCACAATTTATAATACACACTATGTCTCTCTTATTCACCTCAAAATGTCTTATCTCTAAGTTAACTTCTGTGTCCAGTGAAGAGAAGGCTAAATCTTGAAGAGTAAAATCTTGAAGGGTAGTTATTTAAACCTCCTTTTTGTTTGTTTGTTTGTTTGTTTTTTTCATTAGCAATAGCCTAACAGAAAAGATCCTTTTCATGTAAATACCAAATTGTGTGTATAATATTAAGGTTTCTTTCTCTTATTACTATTGTCGTTGTCACTATCATTATTATTTTTCAAAATGTTTAAAAGGCAGATTTTCAGAGTGAAATTTTCTTTAAAACTTGCAGGTTCATCAAAACCCTGAGGAAAATTGTTGCATTCTATTGGATTTGTTTCTTTTTTTCCTAAAGTAGACCTAACACTACTGAAAGGTGTCCCCATAGCTGTTAGTAAAAGAGGAACAATATGAATAGCAGCAGCATGAACATTCCTAAGGTTAGTACTCAGAGTAGGGCTCTTTTAAATCTAGTTTTTCAGATTTGCCACGGAACCAAGGGGACAAAAACCCCCCAACTTTTATCAAGTAAATCTAAAGATACATTTTAAATGCAAATTGTTTGTATTTCTTTTTAAACATTTTTCAATAAAACTTAAGACCTTCTATTAAAAAAAAAAAAAAGGTATTATCTTATTGTTGTTCTGTTTCCTACAACCTACATTTAGGATGTTGGGATCATAGATCCAGATGTCTTCTTTCATGAAGTTAGAACAGAGACATAAACCAAATCTCTCAGCTTTAACAAGGTTCTCTAGTGAATACACCAAGATGCTTGGACTCTGATTTTCATCATACCTGCTTTGTTTTGTAAGAAGTACTTAAGTACTCCTGAGTGCCTGGGACCAGAGCTGTCTTTTGGGTACATCCCTCAAACACAGAGCTATAGAGTTATTTGCATACTTTGCATGGCCAAAATGCTATCTCCTGTGAATCTGAACTGCTCCAGCAGTGATAGCAGGCAGAAAACTGCCTCAGACAGTCCTTCAGCACAATAACAAGCACAGCCTTAGGATGTTGCATCCTTTTTGTCACTCCAGAAAAAAATCACACAATTACAGTCTGAGGTGGGAAGGGACATCTGGAGATCATCTAGGGCATCTCCCCTGCTTAGAGCAGAATCAGCTAGAAGCAAGTTTCCTAAGACTGTGTCTAGTTTGCCTACCAATATCTCCAAGGGTGGATACTCCACAAACCTCTCTGGGCAAGCTGTTCCAGTGCTCTGTCACTCTGACAGTAACAAGGGGTTTCCTAAATGTATAAGCAGAATTTTCTGTTCTTCAATTTGTGTCTATTGCCTTGTGTCCTTTCACTGGTTACCTCTAATCTGGCTCTGTCTGATTTATTTCCCCATATTGTGTAGCTACACACAAAGATAAGATCCCCCAGAGTCTTCACTTCTCAAGGCTGAAATGAATTACTCTATGTGTCCCTGCAGTCCTCGCTGAAAGAAAACTTACTAGAACAAGCATTTCTGCAAGAGGGTGAGTGCTAACTGTGAAAATTTCTTAGGGCCTACAAAGACTCAAAGCTCTAATAGCAAGGAACAGATTTAGGCCTATGCTCTCTGCCCAAAGACCAGTCTTAATAGGTAGTTTGGAGGAAGACACTCTCCTTTGGAGATTAAGAGAATTTAATTGTGCAGTCAGAGCTAGATGGTGATCATTGGCTTAGGACCTAGAAGCATTTAGTTTACTAGTACTGCTGTAACCACTGACCAAACAGATCCTGGGTGTGTGTCACCAGAGCTGGCTTTTGTAGCTGAACTAGCCCTCTGAATTACCTTTAGAGATGTAGGAAGGAAAAAGGTCCTGCTGGGATGCAGTTCATCTCATACTGAGGTATGTTTCTAAAGCAGGTCAGATGGGTCAAGCCCTGGAAATGTCTGCTTCTCTCTATGGCTGTAAAGTAATATAAATGTAGCCGTCTACACTGTAGACGTCTGAACTAGCACAGTGCGGGTAATTGTGGTTGCTTCTGTTTCCACTGTCTAAAGTCCCCAAGCACCAGCTATTATGACATGCCCAGAAGAAACACAACCTTCGTCACATTGTGTGAAAAAGTGCCCATGCCACAGGCAAAGGCCAGCCCTGAGCACATGTCCATGTCTGGGTGGCATGCTCAAAGCTGTCTTCTGCACTGGGTCAGGGCTGAGCACATGGAGGGCTCACATTCACAAACTCTTTTGCTTCTGCATCCCAAATCCTCCCTCTCTTTCTGTATGGTGACTGCCTTGGCAGCCCCCGTGAAGTCAAGCACTTCATCTGGTTCAGAAGAACTTCAAAACCTTTGCAGAGATGCATATTTGCCAAAATATTTAAGTACTGAAGATGCAGAGTTACTATTCTTTGGGGCCATATAGGGCTTTACAAGTTTGGCTGCTGTAGTCTGCATATCATAATGAAGATTCCTCTTAATGGACACAATCCTGACATGTTAATGTCTGCAGATGTTTTAACACAGCCATGAAAGCTGCAATGGGACATGTCATGATAACTCGTATTTCTGGCACAGAAGCAGTTGTCCTCTTAGCTGATGCCCCACAAAGAGCCCAGCATGCAGAAGAATAAGTGTGCTCAAAAGGTTTCCATTTTCCCAAAGAACCAAAGAAACTGTGGGCTTTAATCATATTTATGATTCCTTTAAACTAGATTAGTTCTTCCTGTTGTTAACAAGACCATGGTGCATTTTGTCACGTTGGAAGTGTGATGTGCTTTAGCATACCTGGATTTGAAAACAGAAGCTGACAGGTTTTTGTTCATAATTGTTCTGATAGTAGATTTTTCTCTTTTTTCTTTCTTTCCTTTTTTTTCTTTTTTCTTTCTTTCTTCTTCAGATTCCATCTCTATTGATCTTTAATGGCTTCCAGATGGGATCACGTTTGGTCATTTTATAGGCTGAGCTCTGAAAGACTAAGAAAATACGGTGCACGAAAGCAGCCCATTAGCTAATAAAAAATAAAAAGGCACTGAAAATACACTAATAAAGTTTGTAATGTTGTAATATATTAAGGAGATGACAACTGCTCAGGAAATAGGCCTGGCCTGGCTGCATAGAATAACGAGGGAGTTTTAACAGCTTATGGTAGAGCTAACAGCTGTCGAGTAAGAGCAGAAAAATTGCTTACATTTTACATTGTAGCTGAAACAATGCATTAACCGTCCATCTTGCTAAGACCTTGACTTCCATTTAATCCAGTAAATTCCTTTGTGGGAGAAAGCATCTTCTGGTTTATACAAGGTTGGAGATGCCTGCAGCAGAAATAAGTTTCTGAGCAGAGTGATGCTGTGCAGATACAGCACAGTTTATCCCAGCCACAGACCACTGGGAGAGGAGCCATTTTAAAATTAGGAGAGGATCTTGATCCTGCTTCCCATGTGTGACCCACCTTATATAGCTATCAGCACCAGCATGAATGGACTGTCTGCAAAAAATACAGTATCTTAGAAGAAGCGTCATTCAGTTTGAGAAGTGCAGAAGTCCATCGTGTGTGTGTGTGTGTGTGTGACTATGTGTTTGAGTGTGAGTGGGATGGGGGCATGTCTATTCCAGAGCAATTTGTGTCCACTTTAATGTGGTAGCATCAGACACAGACCATGGACCATTAAGGGATGAATCTCTGAAGGCCCAAGTATGTGTTAGGATGAGGGTGCATTGTAATGGAAAGTTATAAAGCCAAACAGAAAGAAACCTCTTGCAGCCCAGGATAGTTTCAGGCATATCTCAGTCTAAAATCCAAGGCTGGGGTTGTCCAGAGTCTCTCAGACTATATCAGAACTGGAAACTAAACTGAGATTTCACTCTTCTTTACTCACAAATAAATAAATAAATAGATGTGCTTTTCCCACTTTGGAATAAGCTATATTGAATTTCTGAGATACAGATTGAGACTACCTGGCACTTAGGTCTTCTGTGTCTTTACAGTGTCAACTCTGGAGACTGTTATTAAGAAATATTAAAGGTTGCTTGGCTGTATCCTGTTCTATTCCTTGAAAATAATAAGCATTTAGTTTCCCAGTTACTTCTGGGCTCTAAATTGCCATCCTAATACGAATGCATAAAATGGCACTGGGTTTCTATGTCTGTAGAGAAAATGACAATAAGATAAAGAACACAGGCTTGATTATAAAGGTGCCATTAAACTTTGGCGTCATCCCCTTAGTGCTCTCCACCCCTTCCCTTCAGAAACAAACAGTGTCGTCGTTTGTTTTCAGCTGCAGAAATCTTCATTAAAGTTGAGGAATTAAATATAGCACTTTAGCTAATTAATTATGTTTTGATCATTTTGACACCTCCAAATGACTCAGCCACATACCTGGAAGCTTTGTCAACTCAATTGCATCTTTATTTTTGTTGCCTTTAACCAACAATGAAGACTAATGCCACTCTTTCTGGTTTTCAATCACCTCTACAGAAGTGCTCCCCTGGCAATGTGCAGGGACAGACCTAATTAATCCCTCATCTGCCCTGCGCTGTGTCTATACATCACACTGGCAGTTGGAACTGCTGCTTGTTTTAAGGCTATTGCTGGAATGAAATGCTCATCTGTTTTTCAATAATTTTACCACAGGTGGTGATTTGTAATTAGAAAGGGCAGAATCCAAATTTTTTTTTTTAATTATCATTATTATTATTATTATTATTATTTAGGATAATTGAGAGGAGGACAGGAAAATATGAGAGGAGAATGAATTACAATAATAATAGTAATAATAATAATAATAATAATAATAAACAACTGCTGCACAGCAGGAAGAGAGCATTAAGTTCTGGCACCATGAATGATAGTAGACTTTGGGCTTGTTGAAAGGAAAGAACAAATCACTGTTGGTGCTACACACAGGTTAAAGATCAAAGACTTGAAGAAGTCAACAGATTTTTGGTGAAGTTAGAGAAGCTATAAAAGCTCAGAACCTTCACAACATGTTTCAAATATGACCTTATGGAAGTTTCTTAGACTGAAATTTTTAGAGGTATGTGTTTGTTGATATGTGTTTGTATCTCATAGTGTTTCCAGGAGAACACAGGTTCTAACACTGTTTAAGTTCATAGGAACTTGAAAATCTTACTGAGAAGCTATTTGTAACTTTAGTACCCTCTTGAGCTCAGTACACTATCTCATGTCCCTCAAAATTTGTTGGCTCCTAGATGCCTTTGAAAACCACAGGGTGATTGATAGGTAAATGATAAACATTTAGATCCTACCACTTTATGAACTGGCCCATGGTTTCTTGTAATGAAGAATTCCTTCCTCTTTCAAAGAGAGTTTGTTCAGCTTTTCATAAGGCAATTAAATAAAAAAATCATATATTAAAAAAAATTAAATTAATCTAAGGAGTATAAATCCATAGCTCTCATGTTAGCACCGTCCTGTGAAAGATCTGGCTTGCAGGCCTGCCTTTGTTAAGTGTTTTGTAGGAGCTGGAACAGCTTCAAAAGCAGAGGCCCATCTCACACTACCTCGTTGTTCCAGGAACATTGACGTTTTCAAGGAAATAGAAAATCCAAGTGCAGTTCTAAGCTCCAAACAGGCAAAGGTGAGACCTCTGTCTGCTGGTTCTAAGGTGTACCATGCCTCTGAGTGTTTTCACCCCTTGGGGAGATAAAGGACTGGCTAAAACCCAGTTTAGAGTTTCCTATTCTTGATGTGTTACTGGCAAAGGAAGGAGAACTGTAGTCTTATTTGCTGCTTCTGCTGACAGTAAAGATGGAACATGCAAGAGAAATTAATGTATTTTCATCTAAGCAGATTCTTCTTCCATATCAGCAGCAACCAACTTTGTGTTCAAGGTTTATGCCTTAAGCAAAGTATTCCTCTGGTTGTTTTCCATGCCAGTAGCCTCTGCACCTTCCTGCTTTTCTCATGCCTGGACCTGGTCTTACCTGGCCTGTTGAGGCTTCTTGGTGCTAGGAAGGGTTTCCCATTAGTTCTTCCAGGTGAGACGGGTTTCTCACCTGCATTCACAATCTCTTTATTAATGTTCTTAGTTCAACCCCATCTATTCTCCTTCATCTTCTGACTTGTGACCTTTCACAGTTCTCAGAAGTCCAACAGAGTTAATGCCCCTAGCACCTGAAGGACACAAGTGTGCTGTTCTAAATAACATACCAAATGTTCTTTGGTTTAGTTGGTTGGTTTGTTTATTTTAACTTTGCCCATTTGAAAGTGAAATAGGATGAAATGGGAAAAAAAAAAAAAAAAAAATAGTCCAGGACACAGGGCATTGTATCTATCTCCATTCCCAACCCTCAGACCTAACCCATGGGCTGAGCACCACAGACAAGTCCTTACACTTTCTGGCTGGGCTGTTCCAGAATATTATTTTTCTATTTCATTTTTCCTCTCTCTCAGGGCACCTTGCTCATTTCCTGATGCCCTGAAATTTCCTTCTATGTGGCCAGGCATTTTGTTTTAATTTTTTTTAATGAATTCAGCTCAGCGCCCACACATACCCTTAACCATGGATCTGTATGCTCAAGAGAAGTCAGGGAGATATGTTGATGTTTTTGGCTAGTATTCATGCCCTCAGTACCCACTTTTTTTTCTTTTTTCTTTTTTTTTTTTTTTTTTTTTTAATGAATATACATGTTTTCTTGGCTGTTTGCACTGGAGCCCATCTGTTAGGATGGCATGATTCCTTCTTGCAAGTGGAATCAGACCCTCGCTGGAGGGAGTAGGTATCAGGCAACAATGGGTTTTTAAGCAGAGCAGCAGGAGCCCTAGAGGAAGATGCTCCCCTGCGTCAGCACTGGCACCACCTGCCTCCCTCCGCATCAACACACCAGTTGACACCATTGCACCAAAGACCAGAAGAGCCAAGAAGGTTGGAGGAAGTAGGTACAAGGTTTGGGATATGCCAGGAAAATTGCTTGTGTTGCAGCAGTGCCCTCAAAAGAGCCTGGGATGCTTTAGAAAAACACATGTGTCTAATAACTGAAAAGCAAAATAGCACTTGTGTGAGACAGAGCAAGATACACCAATTGGAATCAGGAACTCATTTCTCTGCTTTTGAATAGACATCTGAGACTAATTGCTTAGGGTTGAATTGGAGAATGTGATGTTTCCAGGAGCTTCACAGTAAGCAGCCCATGAGTCATCCTCAGTCACTTTAGACATAGAGATCAGCATCTCTGCTGAGCTAGGTGATGTGGGAGGAGTGTGAAGGGTAACGATGACTCCAGTGTATTTTGGTTTTCATTTGAAAACAAACTTCTTTTTTTTTTCTTTTTTTCCAATTTATTTCTAAAATTCTTTTCTTTCCAAAATAAGCTCCAGAAAAGACATATTCCAACATATTCTAACATTTGGCACCTTGCACCTACATGAGTGTAAATTCAGATGAACTTCAGAAAAGGTATGTGGGTCTGGAAACATCAATAGACAGCAACATAAAATATAGTCCATCTGATTAGACGGCTTTATGGAGAACCTTCAGAAGAACTAGGACAGGTGGTTGTTGGTAGATATTCTTAACATTGATTCTTAACATTGATTCTTATAACATATTTAGGTTTCCTTGGCGAGTTCAATATCTTTATTTTTAAGTGCCAGATAAAAAACTTAATTTTTGTCTGATTTTTACCTTTTTCTTTTTTCCCCTCTATATTTTTCTTTCAGTTTTTGCTCAAACTGAAGAACATAGAAGGTGGTAGGGAAAGAAAATGGATAAATCAGAAATACTTACACTGAGGAAAAAAAATAAAAAATGAGACCCCCTGAGACTAAATGAATCATACTCTTATAACAACAGAAAAACTCAAAAGATGGGAGAGAAGGATGTTGCCTTTTTTTAAGGAAGATAAGGAGACAAAAAAGCCTTTGGAAACTTTCACCTGATTCCTTTAACTGCATAACAGCGTACTCTGTCCAGGTAGATTTTGCTTTGACACCTGCATGGACCTTTGCCAAAGAAAGGTGTAGAACTGGGCCACAGTCAAATCTCAAAGGTAGATTATTTCCTATGAGACAGCATGTCTCATATATTAACTAGGGTAACAGCACAAATATTTTCCCACCAATGCTAAAGTTATTGTTTTGCTTTCTGTGAGTTTGAATTTTCAGACTCTTCAATCATAAATACAAAACTTTATAATTTATGAGAAGAAATTTCAGAGATACTTACAGACCCATACAGGCTTTTTATCTTTGGAGGATAAGACAAAAACTTTTTCAGGAGTATCTGTCTAGGTGACTGGAGTGGTAAACTGTCTGTAAATACCTTCTGAGCAGCAGGAATGAGATTGTAAGCGCCAGGGAAAATCCACAGAAAAGACCTAAACCTATGAGTTCCCCAGTTAAAGGAATTGTGTTTTTTTCAGACTTTGGAGTAATTTCTATATATATTCTGTATATATATATATATATTTATATATATTCTGTATATTCACGAGAGAAGGAAGACATAAAATTTTAGTGAGAATGGAGCAATAATTCTACTGTTACACCAACAATGTATCTATGGTCTTTATACAGTTAACTTGAGGCTTTCTCCATATTTTCATTTTTATTTCAACTTAAGTAAAAAGATGAAAACAAAAAATGCCCTGTAATATTTTAAGAGTGATGACTAAGATAAAAATAAAATCTATTGTTTATAAGCTGTCTTGGTGGCCAGTAGAGAGAAGATTGAGGAGATCCTGGTCTCCAGACTAAATCACTCTATGGCCTCCAGACTATGGATGATGGGATCCACTCCTATGGTGGCTCTAGGAAACTTGTTTTTTTTTTTTTTTCAGATGTTCAAGCTGTATTTCTTTAAGCATCATTGGTGAATTTAATGTGTGTCATCCTGACTCCTTTGGTTTATGAACCATGAATGTGAACATGATCTTAAGGGAAAAGGAATAAGAAAGCCTAAATTCCTAGGGGTTTTTCTTCTGATCTGTCCTTTGTCTTTTGACTTGAAGCTCAGCAAATTCTCAGATTATTAAGTAGCAGTCTTCTTTTCAGTTTAGCCTGGATATAAAGCTAAACTTTATATATACACACCTAAAACAACACCTGTTGAAAAACAAAACAAAACAAAACAATGCCAAAGCCTCTTCTTAATGTGTCTTTTTTGTTTCTTAAAGTAGATAAATATCAATCACATATTTTGAGCTCCATGTGTGCTTAATTATTCTGATGTGGAAGGAGTCAGATTAAGTATTTTGTTCGGTCAGGTCCTTGGGAAGCAGAGGATCCTATTTTCTTCCCTTGGTGGAGCTCGAGTGTGATTCCTCCATTAATTCAGGACACTGGTGGGACAACGAGGGAATTGCATGTTGGCAACTCACATTTCCTTTAGCCTCTAGGATAAAGGATTTGAGTTTTGTGCATGCTGCCAATCCTTTAACAATCTTACACACCCTATAATCACCCTAAAAATTTGGAATAAAAGGGGAAAAAAAAAGGACTGAAAAGGAAAAGAAAAATCCTGTGGGCTGCCTTAGCCAAATATCTTGGACTTGAGAGCTATTTGATCATTAGTCTAAGTATGGATAATCGGTGTAATGCTAAATAAAGAAATTATACACTGAAATGGAAAATTCACTTGGTAAAAGCCCAAAGAATTATTTATTTTCCCAGCGAATGGCAAATGCTATTTCCCCCTCATTGTGCATTTCTTCTTGAGGTGTTTAGCTGGTATGTGTGTCTGTATTTGTGTAATACTTCAATGCTAGGATTCCCCCCTGAAGTATGGCTTCACAGCCTGCCAAACAGCATTGAGACTCACAGAAATGCTGTCTTCACTGTGCAGATGTAACAGAGGTTAAACTTAAGTAGGGTTTTCAATATCTTCTTACCTCCCATATGTAATTGAGATTTCCTTACTTTTTTTTTTTCCCACCTGTTTTAAGCAATACACTAGAATAACCTTTAAAAGATGTTTTCATTTGTGTTGGTATTGCTAATCTTTGCACTTAAAGTGATGTGGTAGACTGAAGAGTGTTTGCAAAAGAAGTCAGTTCTCTGAAAGCCACTGGAAAAAGATGACTCCTTTATACTGAGCAATTTTTTTCTAATGTGATGGGAATAAAAGTGTAGACTCTCCACCTTTGTTTTCAGGATTCAGTTTCATGAAGATACCTGCCAGTATTGTGCAGGTACATTGTGTTCAAAGGGCAGGGACTCTTCTACCCCATAAACTACACCTGCACAATAAATGTCCAACGACCAAGGTTTATCAGATCCCTCATGATCACACCAAAGTTAGTCTTTTAACAGTGAAAAGTGAAATGTGTATGTATTTATTGTAAAATAAATTATATAAGTTCATAAAGGGATAGTAATTCATAACTACGTGTTACAATCACAGCACACCAAGAGACAAATTGTTTGCTTTAATAAAATGGCTTTACTAGACAAAAGTGAAAAGGCCAAGTGGGTTATGGAAAGTCACAGAGCAGAACATAAGAGCAATCAAGTCCTGGATCTTAGTCCTCTTCCACCTCCTCTAATTTGTGTAGCTTCTGAAGGTTCAAGAACTTACTGAGAGCTGTTGAGGGATAAAATAAAAAAAAAAGAGGTTGACTAATGGCAGAGACTTTCCAAGGGTGAGATCTGTGGGAGTAATTGAAAACCCAGTGACATCCTACATGCAGTTAAATATGAGTGGACAGAGGACTGGAGGACATACCACTTCAGTGCCTAGAGAAAGCAATCCTGAGATGTCAGGAGTGGACAGAGCAGATGACCTCAGAGGCTTTTGCCATCTCTAATTCTAATGATTCCTTGAGCTGCATGGCTTAGAAATTCAGGGACATGTATTTAAATGATTCATGAGCTTCGCACACCCAAGGAATGCTTTAGCTGTCATGACATCCTGTAATAGTCTTGGCGCAGACTAAGGCAGGAAAACAAGCCATCATCTTCGCCTGACTTTGCCAGAAAAGTCTCTGGTTTCTCCCCATTAATAAAAGTTGTCATTTCTCCTGTAGGTCCCAGTCTGTGTTTCTGGAACAGAACAGTCAGAGGGAAATGGAAAAAAATACAATTAAAAGGAAAAAAAAAAACAAAAAACAAAAAACTAAAACCTCCAATCCTAAAAGTCATCGTAACAAACTTGCTGCTGACTGAAGTTGCTGTTTGGCTGAGCGTGGTGACTGCTGTGCTGTGACAGATCCTGTCAGAGAGGCACTGCCCCAGCTTGCAGGTGTAAGCATGACCTATCAAACTGAATGGGAAATGACAGAAGGGATTTCTGCAACGTGAAATGGAGAGCTGACATGAAAACAGTGACGTGTGAGGGACTGAATCACCGCAAGCGCAACTGTCACAGATGATGTCCAGAGAAATGACAGGAGAATACTAACTTTACTTGATGTCAGTTTAGTTGTCCTTTGTGTTTGGAAGAGTAACTGCTAGGAAGGGGAAAAATTTAAAAGCTCACGGGAAAAATAAACTCAACAAAACAATAGAAGCCCCACATGCACATCCATTTCAGCTCAACATCCGAAGCAGTCTGTATGTATGCTTGCAATAAGATTAGCATAGGAAATTCTATTTGTTGTGGGCTTTTTTTGGCACACTTCTGTCTCAAATAGTAGATTTGCCAAAACTATTTTAAGATTGAAGTTGTATTTAGTCTACTGATGACAGCAAAGAAGACCTGCTATGACTGATGCTATCAGCTTATTACTCCGACTTCATAAAGATGAACAGTCACTTTTTCACAGTAAGGAATTCGTATTTTCAAGGCATAATTGTCTGAGGATAAAAAAATAAAACCATGTACTAAGACATTTTTGTCTCATTGAGTTACAGACTTTCTGTATTGGACAATCACTTCATAACTATTACTCCTTCTGACATGCTTTTGTGTAGCTCATCAACTCTCTGGGTCAGTAGCAATCTCTTCCTTACACTTTTCTAAATGCAGTCAGATCTTATCTAAAACAGACACCTTTAATCTGTGTTTAATGAAAATAGCCTAAGTGTGAAGTAGAAAAGGTTTTACCATTTTGAGATTACAATAAATACATAAAACTCTTCACATTGACCTGAATTATTCAGCAGTGAGCATGAAGAAGAGTGGTGATGTTGGACAGATGCTAAATACACAGTAGTTCAAGAGAGAGCAGACTGATCATGATCATGCTGCCTTTGCCTGTGCCAGACACATTGACGTGAAGATGATGCGATGCGAGGGTCATGATGGATGGTTCTGGAGGCAGGAAACAGGGCTCCCACTTCTCTCATAATTCTGGTTTTAACTAAAGCACCAAATATTTTTTTCTAAGCTCTAAAGCCAAGTGGCTTCTTAAATCTTTAATTTCTCCTGTGCCCTGAAGTAGAATCAATCCCACAGTTTTTATTTCAGTTCAAGAAAAGCTATTTGTTGCTTTTCTGAGCAAACAGGCAACCCCTAGGAAAAATTACAGTTGATGAGCAAAAGTATAGTCTGGAGACAGCCCTAAATGGTAGATTGCTTATGCTGGTGACTTAGTTACAGTATTTAATTTGATGTGGTTTAAAAAACAAACAAGAAAACAAACAAACTAAAACCCCAAAATAACCCTCAATTTCAGCTACATCTGACTCATACAATAGAAGGACATAAACTATTAGAATTAATATTTTTGAATGAGGACAGACCACAAGTTGTTTCCTCTGACCTTGGGTAAGTCCCTTTTTCTTCCCAAACCTGCTCTCACAGTATATCAACAACTATTCAGTGCCTCATTCAATTGTGGCACAATTGTGTTTGATGCCTCCAAATGCTCCCACATCTCACTGAATTAATTCAGATGGCTATCAAATCAGATCATTATTAGAACTAATCAAAACCTGGAGTATTTATTTCTAAAGACTGTTTCTTTATTTTTATTTGTTTCAATTGAGGTGAAAAAATAGTGCCAGAATTTCAGAAAAGTCTTAGAGGATGGAATTACTGAAATGTTTCCTTACAGAAAAATTAAAACAACCTTATTAAATCTTCAGACAGCCTGAAAAGTCTTCCTTCAGGTGAATGACATATTGAAGTAAACCAAACCAAACAAAAAAATTATGAACTTCAAAACTACTGAAACAAAGTTTCAAATTACTCTTGGTGTGCTGAGTTTTATTGAGTCATGTATCAACAGCATGTTAGAATTTAGTGAAACCACCATTTTCTGGGAGAAAATTATTTTATCCAAAACCAATTCTTCCTCATTCTAACACAAATGAATTTTGATTATAGGACAAATCACATAATAAATGGTTCATGGGATAAAAGGTCTAATAAATTACTCAGAAATGTTGAGATAATATGATAGATTTTCTTTCTTTGAGAATCATATGCATATATGACACCAGTCAGGGTATGACAAAAGACTTGGAAGAAACTAACTACATGTAAACATTTCTCATTCATTATCTTGGGTTTCTTTTAGTGTGACAAATCATTAGTCGTAGTGTAAGGCAAGCTTTAAAAATGTAATTACTTAATCATGCAGTTAGTTCCCCATCAATCCTACCAGCACTTGTTCTTAACTAGCTTTAAAGAACAAAATTAGGAGTAATTTGTAAGCAAAAGTAATTGAGGGAAGGCTGATATTGCCAAGGTGTTGACAGCACTGCACATGGTGGTGTTTCTTTTAATTCCCTAGCAATGCAGTGGTGTGCAAACTTTGCTGGACAGCACTGCTGGCTGGCTACTTGTGGAGCCTTAAAACAAGGCTCACTGTCCTAGCACTGAGGTCAGGAATGAGAATTTTCCTCATTTTCTGTCACCCACCTTTAGTGGAGTCAGGAAGGATCTGTGTGGTCATTCAATGGGATGGAGAGAGGACAGGCCCAGTAGATCTGGATATTAGGCTTTAATCCTGTTTGATTTTCAGAGATCTTAGCATCAGGAAAAACCCTGACCCAGAAAATGACAAGGTATGTTGAGAGCAAGAAGATTCAGAGCTTGTAGTCAGTGAATTTTATACTTTTGCAAAACTCCAGGGGATATAAATCAGGGCAAAGTAGAAATGGGTTGTGAACAGGAATTTTTTTTTTTTTTTAATGTGATCTGTTTCATTGGAGAGTCTAAATTCATCAAAGCTTGAATTGTCACAATGAAAATATTACTTTTAACACTTTCCTTACCTTTGAAAATTCTGAAAGATGTTTTTAAATTATGCAACAATCTGGTCTTGTCATTTTCCAGAATGAAAAGTCTAGTGCCCAGATTTAAAGCAACTCATAAAGCACAGTGTGGACATGTTCTATCTATCTATCTATCTATCTATCTATCTATCTATCTATCTATCTATCTATCCAACATAATACTAAAACAGACATAAGGAAAATGAATAATTTTGAAAATGGTAAAAAAACCCCACTTAAAAACTAGATATACGATTCATTTTGACATGCTTGCTCCTGAAATAAGCTGTCTGGAAAATAGTTTCTCTGTTCTGAAAATGAGTCAAATGAAAAAAAAAAATAAAATAAAAAGGAAGAGCTATTTTTGGGGAAAAAAAATTACTATTTTTTTCCCATGATTTCTTTTTGGGCTTGTGAAGTTTCCATGCAGGATGCTGCATGTGGAATTAGACTGTTTAAGGAGATCCTTCTACACCTGCCATGTATGTTACTGAGGACATAACAAGTTCAAATGTCAAGAAACCAAGGAGTTTTCCAGTGAAATCTTGCTTTTTGTCTAATATTTAATTAAAAATATTGTCAAGATGTGTCTCTGCCGAAGATTTGCTGTTTCTTTTAGGGGAAATTGGTGATAATTTGACAGGGGAGGTGTTGTGTTAGTTTTCACCTTGCAGCAGCCAGCAAGGCATTAGGAAAGAGGTAAATTAAAGAGTTTTTCTGATACTAGGAGCTATGTTCTAAGTGCTTGCAGAGTTAGAATAGTGGCTTTTCAGAAAAAGGAGAGCTTCTGGCTGGGGGTGCTGAGTGGAGAAGGAAATTCAAAGGGAATATGATCTAAATAAGAATGTGGAAGCTACTTGTGAAGGTTAAAGTTCATTGCAGAAGATGTTTCTATCCTGGCTTAACTGAAACTAATTAAGTATGATTGCAACACATTTCAATAATTGTGCCTGTGGGTTTATTTAGGACATAATGTTGAATAATCTTTAAAGGCACAGTCCTCGTGACATCTGATACGATCACAGCATGCTTGTGTTAGCCATCTTTTGTCTTCACCAAGGGATAAGAGATTTAATAAGAACCATGTGCACATCTCATCTTAATCACTTCTAAATCTCTTGAAACTCTTGATATTGCAAGTCCTGCCTTTCTATCATACACTTATCTTGCCTATGAGTTGCAAATAGGGAAGGAATAGAGGGAAAGTTACTTCTATTTTAAAGAAGCAATGCATACTCATAGCTGCAATGTGGTGGTTTGCATCATGACAATTCAAAGTGATAGAGAAAATCATGCCAAGCAATACACTCAGGTAATTTAACTTCTTTACCTTAGAGACACTGTGGGTAGATCATGATTTTCATTTGTTGTTTTAGCAAATAGGTATTTTAGCAACAGAAACAACAGCATTTGCCTCCAGGGCTTTTGCACAAAAGATCAGGATGTGAATAGTGGTTTTCTTGTGACTGAGTGAGGACAGGCTTATATTGCTTTTTTATTTGCAGACAAAAGCAAAAGCTCTCAATTTAGTACTTGAGTTGGTGTGATGTTACTCAGCATTGATCTAGGAGCTGTATAAACCTGTTACATGAGCCCTGGATGAAAACTAAATACAAAACAACAAAAAAAATAAAACAAACCTACCAAAACTGACAACCAAACCCAACCAAATAAAAGTGTATTAAATGATGGCTCAGAATACTGCTACTAAAACTGCTGCTGGTGCCCTTTAGGATTCATCAGGAACAGCATGTGAAAAAAAAACAAGAAAACAAACAAACAAAAAAACCCAAACACACAACAAAACAGAATATTGGCCAGTTACTTAAAAGTCCTCTTTGGAGGAAATAGGAGTGTGACACACAAGAACAGGTGTGATATAATTGTCTTTATTGCTTGGTCCAGCTAACTCAGATTAGGCCTGGAACAGTGGAATGTATATTCTTTCCATGTTAGACAGTTAAATATTGGATGTTTGGAAATAGGTTTTTCCTGTTTGACTTTTAGTACCAGTAGATAGAAACTGGTACCTCCTGAGAGCTCTTTACCTGTCTCACAGTAGAGACCTATGTTAGGAAGAGAAAAGACACTATCTGAAAAGATCTCTCTTTACTGACTGCGATAACAACTTTGAATGCCTAGCTAAGACTCAGGCAAATAACATTTAGATACCTAAGAGAGATGAGAAGAAAGATACTTGAAAGCTTTAACCCTGCTGCATAGCAGAAGATGAGACTCAGGGCTCCAGTGAACAGGTCTCTCTCCTCTAATTTTGCAGTTTATTTTACAATTATTTGTACGATAGTTGAACCTTTTTTTCTTTTTCTTTTCTTTTTTTTTTTTTTTTTTTCCAAATATCCTTTCTAGAGTTTCACTGTGCAACACTGTAGTATTTGTGCAACATTAACATTTTGTAGTCAGCAACATAGAGGTAAATTGAGGGAAGATGAGCCAACATCACGGATCCAAATTCTAGGATATAGTGAATGCACTCACTTAGATGGGCAGAAAACATTTGCTCCTCATGAGTTCTCACCCCAGAATCTAGATCTCTAACCTCTGTCCCTAAGGATGGCTCTTGTTTAAACCTGCATAATGTGATGGTATCCAGTATTTAATAAAAGTATTGAAATTGCTGCATGGTGCCACAGATTCACTTGCTGAACATGTCATGAGGCAAAATTTTATAGGCATTGTAAAATCTTTTTACCACATACAGCTGCATTACCCAAAATTACTCAAATCTGCAGGGCATCTGAAACACACTATGGCAATAATAGGCTTTGCTGCTTAAAAAGTGATTATGACTAATGCACAAAAGCAATTAGCACCGAGCTTAATTGTGAAGAATTAAGCACAGTATATAAGTATGCACACACATATATATGTGTGTGTGTATATATGGCATTCCATATCTAGTTGCTTACTAGAAAACAGGATCTAACAAAAGTAAAGATATGGGGAATATGGATACTTCAGGGAAGGGGAAGTAAAAAAGAAAAAAAATCACACCAAAACAGAAAGATCTTGTTCAACTGAAGATATGGAAGCCAGCCAGAAAGCACAGACAGCACTCTAACTGTTAAGGGTAGAGAGTGCTTGACTAAGAATGATAATAATTGAGTTAGAGTTAAATGTCCATCGAGACTCCAGTCATTTTGGGAGTGACCCACAATGGACCCTTGGGTCAAGATTACAAAAGAAGAAAAACCCTAAATTCAATTTATTTCTTGAGTCTATCTTCCCATCTTCCAAGTCTTTGAGAGCCAGAAGTTCAACCTGCATCCTTATTTTTTGTAAGTCTGAAATAACTTTATCATTTTTTTCTAGCTGCTTTTCTAAAGCATTTATGGTTTTGGCCTCAATGGCCATGTTGTCAAGAATTTCTGTACCTGAATAATCTGCTTTGTGTGCAGATACTCTTTCATCCTATCAAGACTGACTGGCTGAATGATCTGGGGAAAATCAATACTTCTACTAGACTGTCTAAATTCATGCCTGCCTACTACTCAGCCTTGCCAGATCAAGTCAATGCGCTGCCAGCATAAAATCTTCTTATAAACCAACAGAGCAGGTACCAACTACTTGATTTTAATCATTGTTTGGAGAAGTTATTGCTATTTCTTGTGCATTTTCCAGCTGTGGGGGTCCTTAAAGAAGGATAGAGTTGTGATTAAATCAGTAATAATTAGGAAAAAAAAAAAGCTAAACCCTCAATTGTTCCCAGCTTCATCGACTTCAAGAAAAGTAGGTCAACTGATGTCAATTGGGGGCCCCACCAGTTGAGTTCGCTGTTTCTTCTGCTTCAGGCTTTTGCTGTGACCTTCAGTAATTACACCATACAGCAGGCACACAAGTGGAGTGACTAAACTGTTTAAAATGAGGTGGATAAAACACCAGAAAAAAAAAATAAAATGATTATTATTAGTACAAATTGCAGTAAGGCCCATAGGCTGAAAAAGGTAGTATTTGTAGTGTGCAATCAAACATGGATAGAATGATGCCTGGGAACACTCAATTGCGCTGGCAAGGCTCTGTCAAGCAATCCTTTCACCCCTGGCTGTGGATCACTGTGTTAATAACTGTGTCAAGGCTTCCTTGATTCCGCTGCTACAGATGAGTTGTTTGATGCTACTTTAGACTCTGAGGCTGTCTTTGAACTAGTAAACCTAGAATAGCAGGTCAGTGGCACAATGTAGCACCTAACATTAAATTGTTAGCATAGCTACTGGAGTGTGCTTAGTTATATTGTTGTAGAAAACTCACATGGATGATTTGGGCAACAGCACTGGAGCACACCCCAACTGGTAGTTTGGATTTGAGGATGATCAGGAGCTGCTCGATGGATATGAGCACTGCTGTGCCAGGCAGTGTGAGTCTCAGGTTTGTCCCTGTCTCAGTTTAAATACGTAGTCTGTGAGGCTGAAGAAAGTCCAGTGTACATCTATGGTATCTATTTATCCGTTACTCAGCTACCTTTTGTTGAAAATTAAGCTTATTGAATTTTTAATGAATACAAAACTATGTACTGACATGAACGTCAGAAAATCACAAGCTTCTTGCCCAGTTGCTGTACAAGAGTGGATCTTGGGGTTTATTTTTTTTGCTCAGATTATTGTGTTAAAAATATTTAGGAGGTCAAAGATTTGAGGCCTATAGTGATGCTTCAATGTTGTAATTATATATAGGATTAATTTATCTTAGTCTAAAATTTAGGTTTGTAGTATTATCTCAACAGTGAGAGAAGCAGCTAATTCAAAGGCAAATTTACCCTACATGTCTTAAATGACTTTCTACATATGAAACAAATTGCCTTTTGGATGTACACATCCTCTTCTACCAATTTTAAGGGAGCCCAGATGAGTGATTTAGAATGTATGCCTGGAGTTTCAGTGATCAAATTAAGACATGAGTTGCATCCACAGACTTGGGGTTTACAAAGGGAGGTTAGAACATCCAAAACCCCTTGGAAGTCAATGGGAATTATGTGTTCAAAGCCAAACTTTGGGATCAGTGCTCCTTGACAAATTGCTTAGATGTATTAATCTCAGCCTTATAGGGGAATATACAGTCTTGGTTGTCCTGTCTAGTGCTGGGTAATTATTAATCAGTAAACTTTGATGCATGTTGGTAAGGACCCTGTATGGAAAACTACTTAAATTTACCAGTAAGGCAGAACAGGCACCATTGGCCTTGTTTTATACTCGGTGGCCCAATTTAGGAAGCATCTGAGAACTGCATTGTTCAAACAGTATTCACCCTTCAAAATAAAATCCACTGGAAATTAGAATGTAAATTTATTTTTTTTTCTTTATTCTTTAATTTCTAATGTCACCTCTCTAATAACTCACATAGATTACAGTGTGTTTTTCATTTTTCAGATTAAAAGTAGCAGAGCTTAAAAACTTCTGACATAAAACAGGACTCTACGTAAGTAAGTGCTGTAGAAGCATTGAGAAAACAGGCTCTACTTTACATTGAATGCTTGTTAGATAATATCCCACAGTTCGGAAGTAAATTCCAAATACTCAAATTCATGTGTTCAAAAAGCAAGGGCAAAGTTACACAAAACTTTAAAATTTAATATTGGTGCCTTTATTATTTTCATAGAAATTAAAGCACATTTCTATGAGCTTTTTCATCTTCATTGACTCATTAAATATTTGTGAAAAAATATGTATGTGTTTTTTTGCTGGTGATAAACTGGAGTTGTTGCAAATCTAGTGTCTTTAAAATTCAAAGTTTGAGACAATATCAGCAGAAATATCTGATATTTTACTCAAAGGCTGCTGTGTTTTGCATTTATGCTAGGAAAAAAAAGCAGAAAAAAATTATTAGCTCTCTAGAAGAACATCTGTTTGTGATTGACTTAAACCATTAGTCTGGTGTTTTGATTTGTTGGTTTGGTTTTTTAATTCTCTTGAGAAGTGATCTTCAAGCTTGTTTCTATCCTTTCTAATAAAAATCTAGGATTTTCCTGTAATGGTTTTGAAGAGACCAAAATGCTCAGTTTTCATAAGGGGAAGAAAATAATAGTGATTAAGTTGAGCTCTACACCTCCCAGTAGAAAATAGTTGTTTGGTTGGTTTGGTTTTCTTTTTTGTTGTTGTTGTTGTTGTTTTTATGGAAAGCAGCCACAGCTGCACATAACAACATGCATTAGTGCATCTTGCAGGGAAATGAAATCGAACAGCAAGACATGATCATAAGCTTATCTTGGAGTGTAGTCAATTTGTCCAGTAAATATTGTGGCATTAACAGTTTTATTTGTTGATCATTTCTGATGTTAATGGTAATGGGCCCCTTTGGTATTGGGATATTTATGTCTGACAGTGTGGTGCAATTTACATTAATAAGACTCATTAATTTCAGATGGTTTCTACTACAGAGGAAGGAAATATTAGACGTGTTTTGTGCTTTTCCAACATCAGTCTCTCCACACAGTACAGCTCAGCTATATTGCTGTACAACAATGAATGCTCCCTTGTTGTTGTTATTAATGATTTGCTTGCCTGCCAATATTGAGGGTGAATAGATGTTTCTTAGGAATTATCTTGCTTCCACATTCTACTTTTTTATTTTCTTTCTTCTTATTTTTGGTTTTTGTTTTTGGTCTGTGTGGAATTCATAATTCCAAACAAAACTGGAAGCATTTTTGTTTCCTTTTACCATTTCCAACATCCTCTTCATTTCCATGATTATGACAATCATGTCCATCAGTTAGAATTGAGATGCTAAAATTAAACACAACTTCGTGGGAGGACCTATGACAGAAATTATAATTCCTTCCTTGAAAATGATACAAATGACTCAGTTCTTTAGTGTGTTCAATTTTTATAACAGGAAATAGAAAGCTAATTACTGGTTATTAAGGGCTTTCTAAATCTCTCTCTCTTTTATTAGTTGGACAATGAACAGTTACTTTGTATGAGATGGGAAAAGTCAAAGCAAATAATTTATTGGGAATGATTTCCATAATGGGTTTTCAGGCACAGACTCATGGCGCTGGCAGCTCACATGACTGCCAATGTCCTGCCTTAGCATCAAAATGTTTTTCAGTCTTCATGAAAATTAAGCATTTTAGCCCTTTGAAACTCAGACAGTTTTACTGGAATAAAAAGCACACAGCCTTGAAATGTCTAACACCATAATGTAAAGATTCTGGCTTTATTTTTGTTTGTTTGGGTTTTTTTTTTTACAGTATCTTCTCTTGCTTTTTTTTGTAACCTCTGAACAAATACATTTAAAAATGAGTTATTTTTCAGGGAAAACAGAAAACATGACATCTTCTAAAGGAAAATAATATGAGAACTGATTAATGATATAGGTAAAGCTAAGGAATAGGAATTTGGAGATAAAATGTGAGAATTTAGCCCTGGGAGAAAAAAAAACCCACAAAAAGCAAACAAACAAACAAACAAAAAAACCCAACACTTGGGTTTACTCAGATCCCATTGAAAAGACTCTCATTTTTATTGACTGTAGTCCCTAGAAAGTCTTTATATCAAAACTGGGTGTTGTTCTGAATGCTCTCAGCTTTCTTCCAATTACTTGACATTACAAGAAAAAACAAACAAAAACAAACAAATGAACGAAAAAACTAAACTCTCAAATTTCTCTAACTCTAGATATGAAATGAGAAAGTATGTGTTCAGAGCTCATTCAAAATATATTAACAAGGAACAGTGAAAAACAAAAACACGAATTGAAAGGTCTCTGTCTAATTCAGATAATTATTGAGGTTTGAAGGAATCATGTGTGAAGAGCACTCGTGTACATTTATGCATGTGCATACCTTTTGGGTCTTTCAATACTTTTGCTAAAACCGGGGTCAGCATGCAGCGAAATATGAACTGAGGTGTTAAAGTAATTATTTAATAAATAGCAATTAGAAAAATACAGTACATCACTTACGGCACTAAGTAAAGTTAAGGACAGTGAAAACCCAGGTTCAATATCTTAGGAATAAAAGATAGGACCTGCTAAGCAAACTGCAAACTGAATTGCCTTGTATCCAAAATTATGAAAGGATAAAAAAAAGAAGGTCAGCAAAAAAATCAGAGAGATTCACAATCAATTATAGACACAGTTGGCAAATGACTGAAGAAAATGCTTGCTGTGTTAATATGCAAAAAAGATGAATGGAAGATCAGGATAACTATGCTAGGGCCTCAGAAATGTGGAAAACATTATTTAAGTTCTAATTATTAACAGGAAGGAAGTGAAAATATATCAAGGTAATTGCCATATATAAGAGGAAAAGAGGTATCACAAGTTAAACTTTGTGTGCTTGTTTTGATGTAGTCACAGGTTTGATTTACAGTATAAATGCAATATATATTGGTATTTAATCATACACTTCATATACTGTCAAAGTATACTCTTCTTTTTCTAACAGTTCTTTCTTTAATGATGGAACAAATAGGCAGGGTTTGATGAGAAGAGATAGCCCTGCTCAGAATTCTTCCATTTTCATTACTTGTTGACAGTTTGATTGTTTCTGTTGAAATGAACCGGAAGCATAAATTCATGTTCTTCCCTTTTGCCTGACCACAGGCAGATGCTTAACAGCAGTGGGAAAAATCTCCCAATCATCCTGAAGTAAACCAAAACTGCTACCCCTGGAGCTAAGTGAGAATTCAGGGTCAAGCTGAGAAATGTATGGATTTCTTATTCATACACACTAACTGTATTAAGAGGCATCTTAACTGTTGATGACACTGACTGATCTATATAATACCAAAGCCTACAGAATCTGATCCTGAAGGTCATTTCAGAAGCAGGATTTTTGAAAAAAGGAGTTTTGAGTTTTTTGGTCTTAGAGACCTTATAGCTAAACCTGCCAGATTATAGTATTTCACACATAGTAGGAGTTAAAGGTTTGTCTTTTTTTAATTATTTCTGAGGAATAGTTGAATTTTATTATCTTAAATGTATATTTTCTAACCTAAATAATTCTATGATATATACTTAACTATCAACTCTTTTGAGTTGTTTCTCATTAGAAGTCCCCTTGATTATTTCTTGAAGTCTTTCAGCCCTTAACACAAATCTTAAGCAAGTGTTGTTTCCTTAACCTAAGTCTCAATTCCTTCTTTAATATTTGAGTCCTATTCATCCTACTTTTTCCCTTTGATCACTACACACTACTACTACCTACCATCAGGCTAGATCTAGTTGTAGTAATTATGCTTTTATTTCTTGCAGCACATTTCAACCTGCAATTTGAAGTGTGTAAATATGGCTTTCTGTCATTTAAATTGAATCCACGAATTTACTGCCATCCCAGGCATTTGTCTGATTTCTATGACTACAGTATAGGTGAATTTAACTCATCCACTGAAGCAAGGAGATCTGTCAACATTTGCCATAAGTATGTATTAGAATTTGGAGGGTTTAGAAGACTGTATTTGAGTTAGGAACATAATACTGTATTTAGACTGTCTACCATGGCACCTTTCATAGATTCATAGATATTAGGGGTTGGAAGGGACCTAGAAGATCATCTAGTCCAACCCCCCTGCCAGAGCAGGA
>JAOEGS010003322.1:56414-85951 GCA_025447755.1 Corythornis vintsioides
AAAACAAAACAAAAAAACAGTGAATAATTTTCTCCATCCTTCTATTTTTTTTAAATAGTAATAATAAAAAAATCTATAAAACAGTCCAAATAATAGGAAATATCATGTTAGAAAAAACCATGGATATAAAAGCAGTAATAAGAACAATCACCAAATTTTCTCTTAAGACTGGAAACAGGGTAATTAACTCTGCTCCTATCCTGATAGTCTCATTTGAATTTATATAATTTCCTTTATTTTCTTCTTTGTTTGTTCTATTTTCCTTTACCCATGTGCTTTTATCATTTCTGTTGTTTATTCATGGCTGATCTGGTTGCAGCTTTCAATCAAAAAATAACAGAAAAAAAAAGAACAACTACACCATCCTCCAACTGGCCAACGTGGAGGTTGGAGACCACACGGGGATCAAAGCGATATGAGGACAACAGGGGTTTCATTAAAATGTTCTCCTCTCTGCCTGAGGAAAGAGCAGTGAGGACAGGGTGAGAGGAGGAGGGGGGAAGGGAAATCATCTGGCCCAAACAAGTTTAACTAAAAAAAAAATCCAAGCAAACCACCTGTGGTCTCCTTGGAAACTGGCTTGCAACCCCTCCAGCCACCTTTTAATGAAACCCCAGAGCCCCTTTATTAATTTATTAAAGAATCTATTTTCTGAAGATTCATAAACCGCGCATAACTCATATTCCAACACATCTCTGCTATGCTAATAGCGCGTGCTGCCATGAATAATTAATTCTTTAATTAGTAATAATTAGAGGTTGTTGTATAGGTCAAACCATTGGGCTGACAGCATGCTACTGTCAAAATGTCATTTGAATTAACAGGGCTGTGGCCCTTTCTATTCAGAATGATTTGTCACTTGGGGTTGGTATCCCCCTTCTATCCAAATTTTATCGTTTTAATGGTGGATTTCTTGAGAAGGTGAGGAATGTGTAAAAAGGAAAAATTTAATAGCATCTATGGCACAAAAGAAAAGTCTGCAGACCTTTCACAGATTCCTACAGTAATCAATATTGGTCTAGGCATTATTTGTTCCCCCCATGGAAAAAAACAAGAAAAGGATGAAAGAAGTTGCACTGACATTCTGCACTATGACAAATTATGATTTGTTTTTTCAAAATCACTGCCCACTGTCTACATCACACTCAGTTGAGGGTCTAGTTCTACTCAGTGGATGACCAGAGGAATTGGAACAGCTGTACCAAGAGTTCTCATTTCAATCCTTTGACTGTTTAAAGCCTAGAAATTTTTGAACCATAGTTCTCTACTTTTTACAGGTAATATAGACAAGTGTGAAGATTGAGTGTTAGTACTGCAAACAAACCACCAAAAAAGGATAATAAGCTAATAATAAATAAATAAATAATGTTGATGTTAATAAATTTAGCCACTTGATTGGAAAGAAGTGCTTGGGCAAGAAGACAGTTAACAAGACAGAGAAATCAACACATTCATGAGATAGAAATGCTGGAAATAATATTTCTGTATCAACTTATTTCACTTCTGGGTGTAGAACCCTTCAGAGAAGTATGTCAGGTCAAACCAAGACTGTAAATTTCCTATAAGAGCTGTTCACAGATACCTGAGATTGAATTGTGTCAAATAAGAAATCGTGACAAGACTTATCTAAACTCACTGGATCTACAAGGCGGGTTTGGAAATGCCCGTGGAGAACAAATGCATTGAAGATTACCAAATATATGGAAACCAGAACTGATTTGTGGTGCCTGACTTGAAAATGCTGGAAACTGAGGAATTGTGAAAAGGAATTATCATATCTTCTTATTCTTACTGTTCTTCTAAAGATTTCTATTTCTCACTGGTGTCAGAGGCAGAGTGATGGGTTGGTTGGACCTTCTGTCTGACTTAAAACAGATGTTATGCTATAAAGAACAATTCCTATATGAGTAATTTGATGCACCTAACACCTCTGGCTTTTTTTGTATCTCTTCTGAGGGAGGTATCAGACAACTTAAGATGCAGTGAGGTTATTTACCATATTTGCACCACCAAAGCGAAGTGCTGGGTGAAGGTGAATGAGCAATCTTGCTATAGCTTAGCAGCACAGTGAAATTAACAAAGGACACTCAGTTCCAGTTTGAAGGGGAAAAGAGGAGAGACATGTTTTAGTCAGGTAGTTGCAATGGTAGCACAAGATAGAGGAACACACATGCATCTGACATGGTGGGGTAAATCACCCAGGCAGAGTCCCACATGGTCACAATTTCACTGATCTTAGTTCAGCCCAAGTACTCTGCATGTCACTGTGGTACCTGACAGACCCATATCTTAAATACTGATGGAGCAAGGGATTTGATTCATGCATTTCATTTCATTTCACTTGAAAGACACAAACATGAATGGGTTGGTGTTGCAGTCGTTACAGAAATACAAATCCACAGCCTTAATCGTAACTATAGTGAATGAAAACAAGTCCCTAACTCACAGCAGAATGGATTTGAGCCCAAGAGCCCACTCTTTTCAATTCCTGCTCTGACTACAAAACACACATTCTTTCTTTATAGGAACAACTGTAGTGGTCTTTTTATTTTTCTCTTCCTTGCCTACTAACAGAAGAATTAATAAGTGGAGGCTAAACAAATGCAAAAAGGGCTTGAGTATGTTTTCCAGTTAAAAGGATATTTAAAACAGCCCTTTCTGTAAAGAGAAAAAAAAATAAAAAAATAAAAAGACAACAAGAAAATAATGATGTAGTCAGTGGAGTGAAGTGGCAGCTATTTCACTGACAGTCAAAAAAAATTATGTTATCAGAAATCCTTTTGTATCATTACATATTGATGTTTAAAAGAAAAATAAAATGAAAAGAAAGTCACCAGAGATTGTACATAAAAGTTGTTTGCTGTTGACAATGCAACAAGGTCAAGCAGGATTTTGCATGAAACCTCTTTGAAATCTACATCAAGGGGTCTGGTTTGTAAAAGTGAAACAAGCGTGTTGGTGATAGTGAACATTGTTGCAGATCTGCTGCTCACAGTAAAGGGGACAATTTATATTCTCCTTCCAAAAAAAGTACAAAGGCTTATTGGTGTGCAAATGATTTAAATTAACATGTTAACCAGATTTTCAGAGTCAACGACTTGTGACTGTGTTGTCAAAATAACCCCACTGTACATTCTTAGAAATAATAGAATATTGGCAACAGTGTGCAAAATATGACAGAACTCAAACCTTTACCAATGCAGAAAGCGTGGTCCATTCAGTGGTCATTAAATAAAGTTATTGACCCCAAATTAAACAGAGGTTATTTGACTCATGCCTCTGTCTCTATTTTACTGGAAGACCAGTCACACATTAGTTAATTTGTGTAATTTCCCCCATCTGGAAATAGCAGAGTGCCCAGGAACTTGCTAGGGGAGAAATAACTGGTGTATTCTTCTCATACAGATTTTTTTTTTTTCTCCCCTTGTGTGAATTTTCCTGACAGAAGACACAGTCTTTTTTTCTCACTACTCATTCTTGTAATGGGACTTACAGTTCTCCCCAATAAAAGTCAACAACAGCACACGACTTCATGGATCTGTCATAAACTCTGTGAATCACAATCTGTCTCTTCTGTTCATCCTTCTGTCCATGGAGCATTCCTTGTTCTGTTCTCTCACAATCAGCTGCACACCAGCTTTGTTTCTTCTTAAGATTTTCTCTTCAGTCTCTTACTCTCTTTTTGTAGGACAGAACTGTTCTATTTCTAATCTAATGCATTAGATTCTAGCATTTAAGATTGGGGGGGCATTTTTTGGACATTATGCCTGCAAATGAACTTCTTCGGATAATATACCTACATTTCCAAACTTCAACTTCCAGAAAGCATTGTGGTGTTCTCCTTCACAACATGTCTTCCCAGATAAAATACCATCTCCAAACTTCCAGCAGCCTCTAGAATCTTCCTACCCTTGTCCCACCAAGAGCCATGGCCATGGCAGCTGCAGAAGGTGTACATGTTGATCTGTATGTATGATTCTGTATGGGTTCTGTGGGTTCCTTTCATGGTTTTGCTCTCCAGGGGTCATGACATCCAACTCAGCTATCACTGGGACATTACTAAGCATCTTAGCATTTTAGGAGATCTGGACATTTCTTCCAAAAGCTTTTCAATAACAAAATCATACCAGGAACTTAATAAAGGGGTTTCTTCCATTTGTCTCTTGAAGACACATTCTGAAATGTTATCTTTCAGTGGCATCTACATGCAGAACACCTGCTGTCCTATACCACGGTGGAAACAGATTTCGGTCCTCTCCAATCCAGTTACCTAAATTGAGAGCATAAGCACAGGAGCACTGTGAAGAGGTTTAAAAACTTTGTTTCTGAACATACCAGAGCTTCTTAGGGTAGAGAAAAGTAGAAAATCCTAAAAAAAACCAAACCAAAACCCAAAACCAAACCAAAAAAAAAAAAAAAAAACAGACACAAAGCATTTACTTTTGTATTTAAAAAGTAATCTCCTTGAAATTAAGTGCTCATTTGGTTCAATGGGCATTTAATGGCTATTGTTCCACTGTGAGTATTGGTAGTGCTGCAGCAGTGATCACTCTACTCTGCTTTTGGATTCCAATGGGAACAGGTAAAGTCAAAACTCTAAGCTTCAAGCTGAAGACAAAAAAAGGAAATCAGTTTGAAGAGTGCGTATGTATGTCTTAGATATTTTTTGTGTCTGAATCACTGGGTTTTTATTCCATAAAGAGTATGTAGATGACATGTAAATGTTATGTAAATTGGGTCCATAGTCCATTAAAGCGCAATATTATAATCACTAATACCCTATAGGCATGGACAGATCAACCAACCAAGTTTTATTTGATCTTTGTCAGAGGCAGTGAGCCCTTTTATGCAATATTTTGTGTACATGTCTTTATTGTGAAGATCATAATTTTTAAATATGACTGTGTGGGATAAATAGATGTCGATGTGCATTTCTGCTGCAAAGTTCAGCAAGTACACTACTAGCAAAAAGACATTTTATAGACTGACCGCAGTGAAGGAATCCTGCCTTCCAGTAAGAAATTTCTACCTAAAGTTATCAACTAATCAGTAGACTTGAACAACCTCAAATTGCATACAACACTTAGCTTTCAACACCTGCTACTTTCAGAAGCAAAATTAAAAGAAAACAAGAATATACGAAAAAATACTGGAGGGCTATTTGGCCCTTGCCTAAGAAAAATATATTCCTTACTAATTGGCACAACACTGTTAATAAATATTAACTGGTTTACACAGCCCTCCTGTTTACTTAATGAAATGGTAGTTGAGGGGTTAATGGGTTAATTGGGGAAAGGAAATGAATCTTCAAATGTATCAAAATCTGATAAGTGATTTAGCCTAATTAATAATTTACATTCAAGACAATATTTTTCTAGTTGCTATATGCACTTTCAGAAGATAAAGGTATAAATAATGAAAAGCAAAACCTTGGTAAGTTCACACTAAATGTAAAACAGACTTTTAAGAGATGAGTTAATTAATCATTGCCATAACATAGTAAGCATTGTGATGGATTCTCTGTCATTAGAAGTTTTTAATCAAGACTGTTTTGTCTTGATTTTAGATACAAATGTGTGAAGCCAAATGAACAGCTGCGACACCAGAAATCAAACTGTGTGATACTTTTTTTGATCCTCACACTGAACTTAATTGCTATTAATTTTTTCCAGTTCTCCAGCATCATCTGCTAAGCCTCACCTGGTGATGTTTAATGATGCAGCTTGTATCTTGTTTATCCTTAGCCTCATTTTCCACATAAAGATGATATTGTATTTGCTGTTAAAGTGATTGCCAAAGTTGTCTTGTGAATGTCATAATGGGAGACACAGTTCTACACATATTGGGGTTGAGGATGTAGAGTAAGATTTGGAAGAGTGAATTCACCTGACCTTGTAGCACTCATTCAGCATTTACATATCTGTTCTTGGATTATCACACTTATAATATCAATATTGACACTCTCAGAGGGTAAGTCATCTAATTATTCGAAAAATATCTAAGACAGTCACGACTAATCACCCCACAAGTTACCCATCTTTCTCCACTAACTATAGATCAAAAATATAAAACTCATTTAGATTAGATATATAGCTGACATATAGACAGGGATCATATAGGATGAAGTTTTCCACTCCATTCACCACTGGCATGACTGTGGTATAGCTGAAAACAACAATAGGATTTCTATTAGCCTCTTCACTAGTCTCTGGAAAGTATTCTCTAGGAATTAAGCTGGATGTACTGTCACAGTTTGGTGCTCCAGATGCAAGAGAGCTCACATGCCTTGGAAGTGGGGAGTGAGTAAAACTTTAAAAGAATGTGGAACCTTGCACACCGTGACCTCTTGCCCAAGGTTTTTACAGAGTTGTTCATGTAATAATCAATGGCATGTGTGAGGTAGTAAAGCATCTGGTACCCTTGTCTTGGAGGCCTTTTCAAAGGTCGTGAGCAATTGGATCTCCATCCATCTGAGCTATGCTAAATACATGATCATGCACAAAGACATTGATATTTCTACATTCAGTTCTGGAATATTAAAGAATCAAGCTCAAGAGCAGAGAATTATTAAGCTGAATTCTTCAGTATATGATAATTCTATGTGAACTAGAAATCAGATACAGAAGATTAGTAGTCTGAGGTGTCTGGGTAATTTACACTAGATTAGAAAAGCACTACTAAATCAACCATGCAAACCTGATCTACATTGATTCTACCTGATTCTACATGATGTGGTCAAATCTCTCCATAAACATGCTGGATTTTCATTGAATTTCATATTATGTACAGCATAATACAAAACTTCCATAAAGCTTACATAGATTCATGCGGGTGGATCCATATCTTTAATACTCCTTTAAAAATAATTACATTTTTATACATGCAACATTTCTAAGCTGTAGTTGAAATCTTAAATTGCTCAGTTTCCAGATTTCAGAGGAAAGCAAAAGAAGATGATTCCTGAACAATTCACCAATATGCAACAGACATTCACACTTCAGTTAGATGTAAGGTAATCTTTCTTAGGCAGATTTATAATATTTGTTCAATCCTGTATTGAACACAATTGTTTACCCCAAGATAGCCATGTCTTAGTGTTGGAAAAAATTTTTCCACACAAGGAAAAACTTTTTCACAGTAAGGGTGACAGAGCACTGGAACGGGCTGCCCAGGGAGGTTGTGGAGTCTCCTTCTCTGGAGACATTCAAGACCCACCTGGATGAGTTTCTGGGTGACTTGGTCTAGGTGACCCTGCTCTGGCAGGGAGGTTGGACTAGATGATCTTCTAGGTCCCTTCCAACCCCTAACATTCTGTGATTCTGTAACATTCTGTGAAGTAGCAATCCCTTCAAATATACTTAAATAATAAGATGGGATATGTGGGGGAGTGTCAGAAAAAGATAAAGAAGTCAGGATTAAGAGTTGTTAAAAATTTTGGAGACAGAAGGTATCATAGAAGTTTTCCAGTAGTAAGAACAAAAGTGGATTTATAATTATAAGAAACACTTTTGTCTAAAATCTTCATTTTTTAAGGGCTTCTAGCCTGCCTGCTAGGATGTATCTTCTTGCTTAAAGGATTATAAGGCATTTTGTTTGTCTGAATGATGGGAGAACAGAAGATGCATTTCACAATCCTTAAACCATCCCTGACACCACCAGATGAATGTCAGGTCTAGTCAGGAGAAATAGAAATGACAGGCATTCCCCTGCCTCCTTGAACAACTTACTCTAATGGAAATGACATTTACCCCTCATGAATGGGTCCTGCACAAAGGCTTTTGTACCAAAAAAATGGCACAAACTTCTTTGGAGCTCTCCAACACCACATCTCTCTTGAACATGAGGGTGGGTTGTATGTTGCAAAAACCACACATGGTTCTGGTAAAGAAATTCAGGTGCTCAAATTAAAGGTTGGTATTATATCAATAATAAATTCCCCAAGTGAGGAAAACACCTATATAACTATATAACTCTCAAACTGTATCTTGTCCTATTGGATGGGATTTCATTTGGAGGTGCCTAAACAGGGTTTATACAGTTTTTCACATGAAAATAACACATCTGATTTTTTTGTTGTTAGTAACAATGAGAGCAAATTCTAAAATAGCTACAATCCTGGACACATGGGACATTTGAGATAGCAGTTAATTAATTCATTACTTTGTTGTTGTTTTTGTTATTTTGTTGCTTTCCTGCATAGCTGCATTTTCTATCTATCTATCTATCTATCTATCTATCTATCTATCTATCTATCTATCTATCTATCTATCTATCTGGTATCTAGCTAGCTAGCTAGCTAGCTATCTTCAAAAACAAAGTACAGGTGAAAACACAAAGATCTAATTCAGGGCTTTGTATATTCAAAGATGAACCTAAGTGTTGGCTTAATGCTTATGTTCCACTAGAACACAATTTATAAAACTTTTCTTCCTTTTCTATAGACTTTGAATATGTGCCCTTGTCAGGACATGTGAGGTCACTGATGTTGTCAAAGATGATCTTTGTCAGATATTGAAATGAGAACTAATTTGAGCTAATCTAAGCTGACAGACAAAATGGTTCATTGGTAAAACAAGCCAGTTACAGAAACTGGTGCTAAAGAAGAGTACAGGAGCAAAAAATGTGAGTTTAAATCTCTCAGTTCAGGGTTTGAAAACTGAACTTTTAATATGGTTCAGCATAATGCATTCTGTCAGAGCTATTACCGGGAAGAATGTGTGATAACATACTTCTTACATTATATTTACACCTTACTTGTCATATTTAATTGCAGCTTGTTCTTTTGCAATGTTATACAGTTAATTTCACTGCAATAAATTTATCATTATGATTAATGATGTCAGTGTAGAATCCAGAAGGAATTGATTGACATTGTGACCAGAAAATGATTCTAAAATTCTATATCTCAGCTAAGTTTATTCTACCAGGACAAAAACTTCCTGCTGAGTGGATGATATAAACTAGTAATGCTTGTTCCTGACTGTGTCTGAAAAAAAAAATGTTGATTTTATTGAAAGGAATGAGGCTGTCTGGGTTTTCTTCACCAAAGATTTTTTAGCTTGTGCTAAATTTTGCTGAGCAGGAGACTGTGCTCTTTGGAAATTGTCCCAGCTATTTACTTTGTGAGTAAAGCAAGATATAAACTTTAGTACCGGTGGGACTAAGGCCAGGGAAGACAGACAACATGAAGAAGATAAATGCAACTCAGCGTGCTATTAAAATTAATCACTTAAAATTAAAGATCCTCTATCTCCTGCTGCCTCTCGATTGTTGTTGATATGACAATGTCACAACTGATATATTCTGCTCATGTATATCTCTTAATAGCTAACTTGAAACACTCAATTTCTCTACAGTCCCAGTATGAACCCGGCAGTTTTTAAATATATGTGAATGTTTCTTATGTATGGCTCTGGTTTATAAAAAGAAAAGGAAAATGGCAAAGATAAAATAATATTAAACATTACTACCTAATATTTAGCAAGCAGCTGCCTTTTTGAAGGATAATGTAAAACTTTACGAACATGACATCTCTTAAGCATTCACTTCACCCATCAGTGAAATGCAGTCACCTAAGGCTGCTTAGAACGTTCTGAACATTTTCCCTTTAAAGAGCTTTGAATGGAAATTAGCTCTTTGTTCAAAGTGAAAATGTTTATGGAAAATACTCATCTCATTGAATAATAATAATAAATAAATAAGTTGTTTTCCACTGTCAAAACAAGCTTGGTTTGTTGTTTGTGTTTTAATGTATTTGTTTTTTATCTAAAACCAGGCAATACTTTAAAGTACATTTAGAGGTAAAAATTATTGTAAAAAATTTTGACCATGAATAAGTGGCAAGTTTTAATTATTTGCTGAGATGTTGGTGTTAATTACTGACACCAAGCTATAATAACGTGACCTTCTACGTAAACTATGATGAACCTGTATGAAAGTCTATTTGAAATACCAAAACACTGAACACTCTACATTCCTAGTCTGTCAGGGAAGCCACAGGATTTTCAAGTGTTCAGGATGAAATTCAATTTTTATTTTTAAAATTTATTTTAAATCAAAGGCTCTTCTAAATGGAAAATTGAAAATTCATATACTTTCAGTTTGTAGTCTCTTCCTTATCAATAGCCAAATAAAACTCAAATGTATAACCAAATAAAACTCAAATGTATGAAATATTTCATTATTCACTGAGAGTCTTAAAGTTAGTCTAAGACTTTTTGATGCAAAACTTTCTTCCAGACACAATTCTGAAAATCCTGAGAAAAGTTATCATGATTGTTTTATAGAGAGATCGTGCTAAGACTGTTTGATGTTTGAACCTAAAATGACTTACCTTCCCTCAGAACATAAACTAATACTGGCATTTCTTTGAAGTGCTGTTGTTTTTCTGGCATCTTGGCCTAAAACAGAAAGGTCAGGGAAGTATCATTAGATACAAAGAACCAACCCACTTGTTTCCCTGGAATGGGAGAAGTTTCTGGGAGTTCTTGTGTATCAGCAAAGGCCACTTCTTTTATTTTTTAATGTTTTATTGACCGTGAATTAAAAAACAAAACAAAACAGAAAACACACAAACAAAAAAGCAAGGAATACCCTCTGATATTGGCAAAGGAGAGATTAAGGCAAATAAAAAGCCATATCAATGCATTTCCCTTTTTTGATTCAAGAGGCACAATGCAAAAATCTATCTGTTTTCCCAGTGTGTGTACGTGTATGAATTTGTATGTCTGTATTTACAGTTTTATGTGATATGCATTCCTCTCCAGGCAGGCTACTGTATTATACATCAGGTCCATTCTTCTCACTGTTTTATGGTGTGTAATTTCCCGTTACAGTGCAAGTCAGATTGCTACAGTGATATATTTAATAAAAAATTAGATACACTTCTACTGCCTCTTTTTTCTTTTTCTTTTTTTTTTTTTCACTTCATCTATCTGGGATACTGACGACATGAAGTTAATGTTTAAAACAAAATGTCTCAAATCACTGCTGAATAAGTAAGATACTCTGCATGCTACAGCTTCTGTCTCAGCCATGAAGAATGAAGATGTTTTGTAAAGTGCTAATGCCTGCCATGCTCTTGAGTTATGGGTCACGAAAGAAGCAGAACACTTACCCTAGGGACACAAGCTATCCCACATGCAATATATTTTCCAAAAGTGTAATGTGCTCATAATTTCTCTATGTCTGTAAACTCAGAGTTAATACTAATTCTATGGTTTGGTTCAGAATTTCTATTCAGACTCATGTTTCTATGTTTCTCTGTCTCCCCTCACTCCCCTGCAATTAGTGTACAGGTTAAAAGGTCAATCAAACAAATAAACTAGCAAAATACAATCCCTGTTCAACTCTATAAAACCAGTGCTCTTGAGACACTTATTCTGGGGAGGAGTGAAAATGGACACCTCTTGTCATGCTCTGAAGATCAAAACCCTTGGGTTATTAGGAATCCAAGCCTGAGAACGCAGGTGTTGAAACTGGTTGTCTCACATGTAGTTCTGTAGCCTGCTGCCAGCCATTTTCTCCCCACCACCTCCACTTTTTTTAGTTGAGGGTTCAGCCTCAATTTACTGTGCAGTAAAGCAGTCTTCGAATTATCATATATTCAAATTCATATGTAAGACTAATAGTAATTGTGATTTTCTTGTCAACTAGTGCTGTCTTCTATCTCAGATATGATCAATGTTACTAATTCAGTAACTTTTTCAATAAATTCCTGCCATGAGCTAAATGCTTCACATGCCTTTGTGTTAAAACCCAGAGAGATGATATCCACCAGAATTAGCCTGGGTAAAGATGTAGCTGGGATGCAAGGACTGGATGTGACTCAGAACAACCTGAACTTGTTGCACTTTCTTTGATGGTTGATTAAACCATATGATATCCAGAAGTTGATTCCAATATAAATTATCTTATGACTTTTTGACTGACATTCTGCCTGGGTTACTTTAAGATGATAGTATAACTTTCTATTTTAATCTGTATTGTTTTCTGTTTGACAGCAAAACAACAAAACAAACACTCTCCAGTAAGAAGTTATTACAGAAACCTCTGAGGCAGGAACTGCAGAAACTGCTAGAGAAAAGATTAAGAAAGTCCCAAAGGGCATGAGATCAGAGACCACAAGACATTCACTAAAGCTAAGAAAGTAGCAGGGGCCCAGAGTTCGAAGAAGCTTGATGTCTTTTCTAGGCTGGAGGATTTGTGTTGTCTTGCAGAATATGACAACCCACTCTTAAGAAGTACTATATGATGGGCATAGCTGCTCTGATGAGGTTGGGACCTACTTGAGTTGGCAATTATATACAGTCATGCTATATAGTCATGAATGGGTCTTTATATATCAGTTAATATGCAGACACAGTTACATTAGAAAGTTTAAAAAAATGCTAGTATAAAAATATAGGAAAATGATAGTGGTTATTCTCATTGTTTAAATGGTAGAATGATGCCTCTTCTGCTTTTGGCCCGTGCTGGCAACCTTCTTCTAACCCCCCCCCCTCCCTCCCCCCAGGCAGTATTTGGGAATCAACACAAGAAAGAGGCTCTTTTCAGTAGGTTTATGTATGTGATCAGCTTCTCTGGGGGGGTTAAAAGAAAATAATAATATATGTGGCTAAGAGATGTCAGATGTTGTCAGGTCCAGAGAACTGACCCTGGCACTGGTTAACTTATTAGTTAACTTGCTATTAAAGTACTTAAACAGTTTATTGACTCTCAGAGCATAAAAGAGATCTGATTTCAATGTCCATTTTTTTAGTCTCATGTTTTTAGAAAGTGCTTATGCAATAGTATAAAGGCACAGCTGTGCTAAGCTGTTAATTGTATTTTAACTCATTTTATAGCTACTACCCGGATCACTGGCCACCAGAAATGATGGTTTTTAACCTTCACTGTAGTAACCACTGTTACCAATGAGAATGTTTCTGGGTTGTGAGACTAATATCAAAGCATAATTGCCTCATTTGGGCAGAAAAGGTAAAGGAACGGGAGTTAAGCAACCTGTCCAAGCTATTAATCTTAGACTATAACCAAGGGAGGAAGACAGATACCTCCAGAAGGTGATGCCCTTTCTGGCCGTACCTCCTGGTCCAGAAATGTAAAGCCTCCCATAGTCCCATCCTATAGTTGCCAGCAGATGTTCTAAGACATCTAAACAGTACCTGACCATATAGAAAAACTATATTTACCCTCTCTATCTATATACAATATTTTAATTTCCAAAAGTGAAATGAATCTCACCCTCTCTGGCTTTAATGAATGGGGTATATTATAATCATTCATTGGTGTCAGGGGAAGACAAAACTATTTAGGGATTCTTTTCAAGACAGAATAATATATACTACAACAGATTCTGGGAAATAGAATTCTGTAGTGCATCTGGGACAAGGAGATCAGGTCGTTTGTATTAATCCATTTAGCTTTTACTAAGCTCTTCAGGTACATCTGCAATGTATGGGAATAGAACTGGACACTATATTTAGATGGAGTCAGTATTTTTTTGGACTAAAATGAGGCAATCTTTTTAGAAGGATCAGAGACACAGAAGTAAAATCAGTCAAGTGGCAGACTTAATCTGGAATTCAGTCCCATGCCTTCAGGAAGGTGAGGACTACAGAAAACCTGTACTGTGTAAGTTGTCATGAGATTTTGCACAGGTTGAGAAGACCAGCATAGATATGTCTTTAAGGAGGGTTATTGTTGGGATTAAGAGGTCTTAAGTAGAGTAAAATGTGTTGCTTGATACACCATGCAACAGGGCTACTCTTATGGCAAAGCTTCCTAGACACCTATATAGTAACATTGGTGTCTGCTGTTTATATGTGCTGGGTTCTCTTCCTGCCTGAGATTGTGGGACAAGGGCCAGCTTGAGTCCATGATGGGATCCAGTGAGGTCACATCTGTTGCTCCCTGGGAACCAGTGGGACATGTGTTTTTTCCTGAAAGATGTTGGCACTGTCCAGCCTTGCTCTTTAGCTCCATTTCTTTTTCCTCTCACAGCCACTGTGCAAACACTTTCAGATCATCTCTTCATGAGATTTTGCTTTTCCCAGGGAAAGAAATAGGATGCTGTGCAGAGCTTATGTCTGGCAGGACCTTGTAGCTGAAAGTCATCCCTTTGAACCACTAAAAACAGGGTATGAGTTTCATTGAAAAATGCTCTTTAGATACAGCAATTTGTGACACTATCAGAGCAGGGCTGTTGTCAGCTGCCTGCTATTCTGTTGCATACTGAAGCTTCCCCAGGTGCATCCCCCCTAGCTAAGGTGTGGGACCCTGCTGAATACCAGATCCCTTTGTTGCACATTATCGTGTTAGCTAAGCTGTCACGAAAGTTGCCAGTATATATGTAGAACACAGAGATTAATCCAATTAAACCTCCACTGACTTTTCCACATTCCTCATATTGCAGCCTCTATCTCTTCATGGGTAGGCGTTAGAGCATGGGTAAGATTAATCAAATGATGTTTATGGAGTGGTAACCCAACAGAAAGCATGACATAATGAAAGGGAGAGAACGAGTTAGTGATTAGCAGCTAAGCTTTAACACACCATAACTGCTGGTGATCCTTAACCTCTCAGTGTCAATTTTAATTGTAAGGATGGACTTAAAAAAAGGGCATTAAGGTAAAAGCTTTGCACTCCCTGACCTGATGTTTATGAATAATACAGGTTTCAAATTTTATCCAGCATCTGAAAAAGACCCCTAAAAACAGTGTAAGGTTTATACAATAAAAGCTAACATGGTTAACAGCTTTAGTAAGGAAAAAAAATAATATACATGTATGGGAATTAAAACTAACAAATATGCTCAGATTGAAATTGATGTAGTCACATAATGACACAGATGGTAAATTTTACTGATATATATTTTTCCCTGGTGTAGAACACACAGTTGCAATCCAGCCTGACAGATTGTATCCTAGGCTAAAACTGTGTCAGACGCAAAGTAATCATAAGATGCTATCATATAATTTGCACTGGGGCCAGCCTGAATCTTGTAAGCATTCTGCATTGAGTTGATTTTCAACTGGGTTTTCTTTTGGTAATATAACTCTTGTAATTTTCTGTGTTATTAATGCTTGTTTTCACTAGTTTCAAACAGTAGTCCCCCTAATAATTAACTACTTTTATTATAAATTTTGATGTTGTATAACACAATAATGCTAACAGTCATTACCACTACTGGTCTCATTCACTGAATGAATTCAGCCTGATCTGCAGCTATTGGTGAGGTCAAATATGGAGATTTAAGTCACCATTGAATGGTGCAGTGTTAGATAAGAGGATAATTTGTGCTTTTTTAGCCATTTAGGCTAAATTAGACTCTCTAATTAGGCTCTTACAATTAAAAAGGTAAAAGAAATATTTCTCCAGAGTCTGATTTACCTTATCCCTTTCAGAAACTCATGCCTTGACTTACCCTTCTATAAGAGCAAGGTACACTGCAACATCTGAGCTCATAACCAGAGAAAAAAACCCCACACAATGCAGGGTGTGCTTTAGAGCTTGCACAGTATTCTTCCTCTCCTGAAGTTATGCTGGAGGCACCAGAAAAAGGCTTTAGACCCTGCTTATCCTGTCCTGTGTAATCCCAGGCCTGTGGCATGGCCTTGCAGTCACAATAGTGTCAATCCAGTGCATCCAGTTCTTATAGGAGTAGCAGTTATGTGTGCACCTTGGATACCTCTACCTTCTACTCCCCATTCCCTACAGCTCTGGGTTCAGCAGGAACTGAAGATGGATTTTTTCTCTTTCCCAAGCACATATGCAGAAAAGCACCTTAAAGTCTGAGGTATAACATCTTACCCAGTAGGATCAGGTCACAACCTAACAACTGATTTTCCTTGGATATTTTTGCTCAGCAACTGGTATTGCAAGTCCCATTTTACACAAATGCCACCTGCTATTGCTGCATATTCTTCACACTCATTGTAATGAGTTCGAGTCATAATGGAGTAAGCTGTGAACTTGCAGCAATGATAGTAATATTACAGAAAACTCAGTCTATTTTTAATGTCCCCACACTTACTTCTTTTGTGCAATGGGGCTGTTAGTTTAAAGAAAAAAAAAACTGCAAGAGCTACAGCAGGCTGAAGCAATTTTAAAAGGCCAGAGACAGAATGACAACACAATAATAATGACAGTTGAATAATGTGTATTTACAAGATGGCTTTCATTTAGAGTTCTCAAACTGCTTAACAAATTTTGTAGGCAGAGAGCAAACAGAAGGCCATGTGCATTCCAGTCTAAGGAAGAGGTGAATTGTAGTGGATTGCTAGATATTTTGGATCACTGATTCATTTAGTGCCTGAAGACTGCTGGATGTTGTAAAATCAAGAGGCTGATTGAACATCATGACAAAATTAATGTGGTATTAGGAACCAGAAAATAAAGCCAAAACTTTTACAGACGGGCACTACTTATTTTATAAAGGGCTGAGGATTCTGTGATTTGATAATAAAAGGCTACCCAAAATCCCACCTAGATGATTTCAGAAAGGAAACAACAACACATTTATCAGTGACAGTAATTAACTATTAACTCAACCATTAATATAATGGACTATCCATTTCTTGAAGTACTTCAATTAGAACTATATACACCTAGAAAAAGTATAGTGTAGCTCAGAAAAGTTATGGACCAGATGTAAGAGCAAAATTATGAAGCCTGTCTTCAGGAGATACTCTTCAAGACGATTGTAATCGTCCCTTCTGGCCCTAAAAATCTATGAATATATGAATCTATTTATTTATTTATTTCCAGAAGAGCTAAAGAAAGGGACAAGTGGGGACATCAAATATATCTTTTTGTCATGGATTGAAAAAACACTGTTTTTCTTGCTCTGATATTTAGCTGGACTGATTTAATTTTGTACCTGTATGTGTTTAATATTAATTAGTAATAGGATTTTTGCTAATAACTTTTTGCTAATAGTTATCTTTTCTATTCCTTTCCCTCTTCCTTCTTAGAACAGGATCACAGTGGTTTATTACAAGACCTGCAGCTTTTCATTTAGCTGTATTTTAATGTTATTTCCATTCAGATACGACAAACCAAGGGATTCAAAACCTCCATTTTGAAATTATGCCCATTTTCCCATCATTCTCTTAGTGCCCTTTCAGTGGAAGGCAGTTTGCCTAAAGAAATATTTCAGTCCTGTTCTTTTTTAAATACTTGTGATGTATATTTACACTTATAAATGCAACTTAAAAGATATGTTAAAGTTGGCGCACATTTGGGTGTATTTGTATGTGAGAGCAGGACTTGAATGCATTACTAAGAGTCCTATTTTTTATCTCTCTGTGTTTGTATATACAACAGAGTTGGAATATAAATACAGAACCAGATCTGGAAGCAATGTAAGCCTTGTGATAATGAAGCCTGTTTAAGGGCAAAGCAGTTTACCAAGGATCCAAAATTATGCTTATCTGGACATACAAACGTGTTATTTTGGGGGGGAGGGGGAGGGGGGCGTAGAGGGGCAACAGAAGCTTTATCCTTCAGAAAACCACTGGTTGATGTAGTGAAAACAACTTCCAAAGGCATCTTCATGGCTGTTCAGTTCTTCCAGATAAGCACCAGATCCAGGACAAATTAAACTAATCAAAGTCCAGAGTGATGTTATTCTCTTCTCTCCCCGAGTCCTTTATGTGAAGACCTACTCTGTCATCTTACACTGAAAAAAAGGCAATAAACAAGTGTTAATTGTTGATAAAAGTTGATCCATTTCTTCCCTTGAACTAGTTTTCAGACAGATCACCCAACCACACAGGTTTAGCTGACTCAAGGTGGATGGGAACGTGTGACTGGGAGATCCAAACACAACCACACAGCCCTCAGTTTAGGGAATGTCTACACTAATGAATAGGTAGTGTCCATGAGACACCAATATGATCTAAGGTCAGAATGGAAGCAGTATCTGACTCATGTCTAACCATCTTAAAATGCAAACACCTAAACTTGCTGTCTGCACCTATCTACCCAGGTATTAATTACCTATCCTCACTTGCATTTGCTTAAGAGAGCTCAAGCAAATCACGGGGAGTGCTGGCATTCAGGCTATCCTAGTTCTTGCAGACTTAACTTCCAAAATCCATTTAGTCTTCTAGCTCTTATCATGATCCATAAGAAGAACATGGACCTGTTGGAGTAATACCAAAAGAGGGCTACTGATCCAAGAGCTGGTATGCCTCTGCTGAGCAAACAGGTTGAGAGAATTGGGGTTGTTCTTTCTGTAGAAGAGAAGGATCTGAAAACACTTTATTGTATCCTTCCAGTACCAAAAAGGGGCCAACAAGAAAACTGGATAGGGACTTCTTACAAGGGCATATAGCGATGGTATGAGGTTTTAAACTGAAAGACAGTAGATTTAGATCAGAAGTAAGGAAGAGGGTGGTGAGGGTGGTGAGGTGCTGCAACTGGTTGTCCAGAGAGGTTGTGGATGCCCCATGCCTGGAAGTATTTACAGTCATGTTGGATGGGACTTTGAGCATTCTGGTTTAGTGGGAGGTGTCCCTGCTCATAGCAGGGGTGTTGGAATTAGATGATCCTTGAGGCCCCTTCCAACCCAAACCATTTTATGAGTCTTTGATTCTGTGAAAATGGGCCTGTGTAAAAGACTAGGTGCCAATATTGTGAATTACAAGGAAAAATATCAGCAACAATGAAATCAAGTTGTCAACAATAGGCAAAACCTGCTTAAAAAAGCAGTTGCTCACCCATGTTCAAGTAATGTGACTTCAACGAGCCCGTGGGAAAAGGATGAGGCTATGAGGTCTTGATAATGAAATGTAATATGCAAACCTAATGATGCAGATACATATGTATTCCTGTATATGTATATCTACATGGATTTTGTCTGTGCCTCTAAACAAACCAGTACCAAAGAACCAAACGCTGGAATTAGACAGTCTCTACCACTAATCAGATGGTCCCTGGCATGTTGTTGGTCCAGGATAGCTAGCACTGTCCCAGACAATTCCCAGGAACAGCTCAGGAGCCAACATGTCCCCGGTAGGCAAGTTGGAACTGGCTATTCTATTTTGGAGGTAAGATTGTTTAATACTGAGGAAATGGTCAGACTATGCCAGCTGGCCTCAGGGACAGAGCTGATCCTGACACTACTTAACTTACCAGCAGAGATGTAGCCAAAATGTCTGTAAGGAGATTTGTTTTGGTCCCACTTCTGCAAGCTTGACTGGCAGTAAGCACACAGGTTCCTTTCTCCTCTGCTGTGCCTGAGCAGTGAGGAACCACAATGATAAATATTGATGATCCAAGGATGAGGAGAGAAACATGCCTTCAACATGAAGAGAAGAAATGAAGGGGCCAATCTGAGACAGAGAGCTGAAAAAAAAGCAATGAATCATAGAATCATAGAATGGTTTTGTTTAGAAGGAACCTCTAAAGGTCTTCTAGTCCAAACCCCTTGCACTGAGCAGGGACATCTGCAACTACAGCAGGTTTCTCAGAGCCCCATCTGACCACACCTGAAATGGTGCCAAGGATGGGATATCTACCACATCTTTGGGCAACCTGTTTACATGTGTCACAACCTTCACTGTAAATAACAAAATCTAAATCTCCCCTCTTTTAGTTTAAAACTATCAGCCTTTGTCTTGTCACAAAAGGCCCTGCTGAAATGTTTGTTTCCATCTTACTTAAAGGCATCTTTTAAGTATTGAAAGGCCACTATAAGGTCTCCCCAGAGCTTTCTCTTCTCCAGAAACAGCTCATTGTCCCTTCTGAAGCCAGCAGGATAGTGGGAACATAAGGTGCAATCCTTACTTTTTGGTGAAGTACTCCAAGGACACATGCTCTTATTCATGTCCTAATGCATCTAAAGGAGTCAGTTTATCTTTCCTCACATAGATACAATCAGCAGCAAAACTATGTTCATACTGTTACCTACTGCATTCTGGTGCTAACAGGCAGTACCCATTAACTATAGTCCTATTCCTATTATGGCCCAAGTATGTCTATGTATAGAGAGTCATTTTGAGGAATTGGTTCCATCCATTTGCTGCCCATGGACACCTGAATGAGAGACTATGGAGAGAGAGTTCAGATGGGAGAAATGAGAGGAAGGGATGGAGAGAATAAATTTCTTTTCAGGTTTTCCTAATTAAATGCAGGTTGCTGTTTCTTCCCATTCAATATAAAGTATCCATTTTAAAATAAGAATAATTAATGATTCTACTTATCTTTTTTGTCTCACAGAAGGCTTGCAAGGAGTTGTTCTATAGCTTGAGGCTAAAGCTAGCCCAGATATTAGCTGAACCAAACAGGGCTCTCATTGCAAGCCAGTCTGTACCCCTGTGATGTTTAAAAAAAAAAAAAAAAAAAAAAAAAAAAAGTTACATTAATGCCAAAAGATGAAAGTTAGGAAAACGTCTAAACTGTAAAGGAAAACTGAGATTGTGGAGGCAGAAAAGTCCAAATTATTTAGCCATTTACCACAGGACCTAAGGTTGACTTAGGTTATGGGCTCTGAGTGACAGAGCTCAGGGATTTATACAACTTTCCTATTGTACCTGGTTTACATGATGTTGACTCCCCAAGTAATGGGAAGAAGATCCTGTATTCAAAATACTATAGATTTACTTCAGTGTGTCTTGCTTTCTTTTCTGACTATACAGGGAAATAGGATTTGGCTGCCTGAAAAAATAGGTGAAGTTAGTTCTTTTGGGCACACTGTCCACTGCAATTGTGTAAGTTCATTTCAGACACTACAGAAAGCTGCTTTGTGCAGCCCAGGTAGTGAGTTTGAAACCTAAAGACCCACCAAGGAGAGGAGCAGGGAGGCCTATTGCTGAGGGAATCTGTCACCAAGCAGCCTGGCAGGAGCAGAAGATGTCAGTGATGTGCAATGTTGCAGACCCTCCAGCTCAAAAGCAACAGCAGCACCGCAATATGTCAAGCGCATCACTAAGCTCCGGCTCAGCGGAGAGGACAACACACACACCTGGGAACTGGGGAACAGCTGGTGGGAGAAGTCACTTGAAAAATAACCTTGCAGTGGCTTGGGAGAAACATCTGTGCAGCAAATGACATACGACCAGTAACAAGAGGATGGAGAGACAGAAGTTGAGGAAAGCATAAGAACCATCTTGTGTCAATAATACAGGGAACTGGTGACAGCACAAGGGGAATTTAGGTCAGCACAAACTTCTTTGGCTATATGCATATGAGCTGATGCATCAGCTGTCAAATGAAAATATCTTTGAAGCTGTTTTACCACTGATCAATGTGAACAAGAGGAATCCAAACATGCCCCTTTTTCTCCATTCTCCACTCTGAAACTTCCTCCGTTTTATTGTTTACATCTTATAACAGTTTAGTCACGTGTGTTTCCTACTCTGTACATACAAACAGCAATCTGAGGAGGATATGAGTACTTCAAAACAGATGGATAATGTAGCCTTCTAAAACATGTGGAATCTAAGGCACAGGATGATGTATTTTGTCCAGAAGAAAGCTACTTCATATTCAGGATAGGAAAAAACTCCCAAATGCCTCATGTCTTCACACTGACTCTTTTTTTATCCATTACTTTGGACAAATCTGTTATTCAGGCAGAGCAAAAATTCTAAATTCCTGGCTTGTATTAGAAACAGTGTGGTCAGCAGGATCAGGGAGGTGTTTGTCCCTCTGTGTTTGGCAATGGTGAGGCCGCACCTCAAGTACTATGTTCATTTCTGTGCACCTCAATACAAGAAAGATTATTGAGATGTTGGAGTGGGTCCAGAGGACAGCAACTAAGCTGGTGAAGGTCTTGGAGAACAAGTGTCTGCTCTTTTACCAAAATTTTACTACCTTCTTATTATTGTAATTCTTCTTTTCCTACTGTTTCCCTCTTTTTGCTTATGAGCGAACTTAGATTTCCATTCACATTCTTGAAAGAAGAACATTTTTTTCACTGATATTTCCAAATATGTTCTACTTTTCATGAGGCAGGGAAATCAGGGCTAAATCCCATTTAGCCATTGCAGGAGATATACCTAATTTCATCATATAATCCATATTCCAACTCCAAGGGAAGTCTATAAGACTTGATTTTCCAAGGGAAATCTTTTAATATTTCCTACACTGCTACATGGGGTTAACACATGATTGTCTTTACTGCACTGATGCCTGTTCACTCTCAGGTTTCCTTTATTAAGCAAAACACAGTAAACCCACAGATGACAATACAATATTTTCCAGGGCCCACTTTAGGAACTGTTGCTTTTTTATTCCTACCCATGAGATTTTTTTCCAACACCATATCCTGAGGATTTTCACTCTCAGATGCTTCCTTGTACCCTCGGGACAAGCTCAGTATCCTGCAATGTTTTTTCTTGGTGCTAAACTTTGGCATGAAAAAACACCATTGCACAAAGCTGCAAAACATCCCTCTCCCTATTTTGCATCCTTTGTATTTAAAAGGACAATCACAAAATTAATAACTGTCATGAGACCACAAAAAAAGTGTTTGGGATGCTGCAAATATGAAGGCTGAACATTCTGTAGAGAGTCTCCTTGGCCCACATTAGATGGTTACAGTCTTGATTGCTGTGTACACCATTAGCTCCTATAAAATAGCTGAGAGGGGAGAGTATCCATGATAAAGACTACAAGGAAAATATAAATATACCGCCAGAGCAATTTGGCCTGGGTCTGGTCTTCTTGGTAAAGAAAGTGGACAATCTTCCACTATGATAGATTTCACATGGTTTGCATAGATAAAAGGATTTAGGACTTCTGAAAGGAAAAGGAGATTTCTACCACATGTCAGCATGCTGCTGACAAAGTCTCATCAAAAATGCACCATGACCATGTCTCCCCCCTTGGTTCCTCTGTAAAGCACGTAACAACCTGTGTCTGCGCCACGGGAAAATCTGTTTGAACAGATCATCCTCAGGACTTGACACCGAATGCGATACCGCACTCGAGAGTCTATGTAGTACTTTCTGTTTGTGACTCTGTTTATCATACTACAAGTCTTGATTATTCTAATGACACTGGGCCTCTTCAGAAACACATTGTTTATACCCCCAAGGAGTTTACTGCGCACACAAATATTCTCAATCTACTGTATAAACAAATGTGTTATTCAGCAGCCAGCTGCAGTTCTGCTGCTGATAACTGGCAAAGGGGCTGACAGCAGCATAGCAAATATTACCACTGAGCCTAAATAGTCTGAAGACTTGTACAATGACTGGATTCATCATTTCAGTGAACTCTGGAGCTGTCATTGCAGTCTGCTTTGGGGTCCTTGGTAGATTTAGTTCAAAATGGCCTTGCTCAGTGCAGGGGGGTTGGACTAGATGAACTTTAAAGATTCCATCCAATGCAAGACATTCTTTGTTTCTATGATTTTTGCATAAACCAAAAAACTTAACTCTTTATCCTGCCTCTAAAACTTTATCTTATTTGAGCAAATGTCTGATCACAGCTTTCAGAAGAGGATTCAGTTACCAGACCCACAACTTTGGGAATGCATCAAGTATAGGTGTTTCTCTATTAAAAGCACACAAGTTGCAAGAAGATATGAGTTGGCAAATAGAGGTGGTGTTTGGTCTTCCTTGCCTCAGTTACCCCAGCTGATTCACAGAAGTCCTTTGTTTGCATACACATTTTACAAAGAGAACTTCTAAGGTGTCATAAGTGTTTAAAGCCTGAATTCAACTTGGAGGGCATGTATCTATGAGGAGAGGGGAGACCAAAGGACAAAAAAAAAAAAATACTGAGTTTGATAGGTGAATACAGCATAGTTGAAATTGTATTCCAGTACAGAGAATTGGGAACAAGTGGAGATCATAAAAAGTACCTGGGTGTTGAAATCATTTGGACTTAGCAATTCCATATTGGTTTCTGGTTTCTGACCCGTCTCAACACAATGTAAACAGCTCTTGCTCTCTTTTTGTTTTGATTTGTTTTGGGAATTCCAAGTTAGGTGACCTTCCTTCTTGCCTTTGGGCCAGGTGGGTAAAATTTGGAGACACCAGTAAACTATCCAAACTACAGTCTGCCAAAAGAAAGTAAAAAATATCATCTTGTCGTTCCAGCCATGAAATGAGAGATACAAAGTCACTTTGTTAAACAATAAGGACTTTAAGAACTTCAAAGCATGTCAGTATTTTAAAGCAAATCAAGTCTATAACCACAAACACAAATTCCCACCATACTGCCATAGCTATTGTGTTGATACTCCATAGCAGACTAAGTTGGTCTCTGGGGATCAATGTTGTGAGTCCTTATTTCTGATCTTTTTTATTTTGCATCTGTGCTTGTTAGTTTTTCCTTCAATATTCCTTTCATAGATGTGGATTTGTCCCTCTCTAAATGAAGAGCTGTCACACAACAAAGGGTAAGCAAAATGTACAGCAGATAAATATATGATTTTCATTGTCTGTACTTTCCTGGCTTCTTTCTTTGACTCACACATACTGACAACAGTACTTAGAGAAAAAGCTCTATAAATGTGGAAGAAATGTAAAGAAATTAATGAAATTGTTCAACTGGTAACATTCCTCTTCTCATTACAGATTCACTGAAGCCAGAAAGATCATTGTGATTGCTTACTTAGTATTTTTACTATTTCATTTGGGTTTTATGCGTGCACCCCAAGGTTCGTGTTAATATTTTATATATTTCTGGAGGTGTGGTTTGGTGGTTTTCAGTGGAAGGGTGGACTGTTTCACTCTGGCAAGAAGACACAGGTATTGATCCCTGCCATGAATGTCATCAGCATTCAAAACTGTTAACATATTTTAGGCAGGAAGGAAAAGAACTGAGATCAGTCTAGAGCTGGATCTTTTCTCTTGCAGAAAGGAGACAAAGGAAAAAGAATGACCCTGGTTCTGACGGAAGATGAACAGAGGCAAAAAAATTAGTGAAGAAGGAGATGCTTCCCACCAAAGGCCCTGCCTTGCCAGGGTTCTGGTACACATGAAATAGTCAGGGTGATGTCCATTTTATGGCCTGAAGCACTCTGCTCTCCTGGCTCCCATCTGACTATTTCAGGTCTGGTGCTCAACACCCAGAGAAGAATCACTCCATTTTATTATCATTCCTTATTTTCTAGTAATGCCAGGACACCACAATTTTTGTAGCTGAAAATATCTGAGCTCTACCCAGTGCTTAGACTCTGAGCAAGACTGCACAGAAATATCCACAAATAAATAGCAGAGTTGGGGCAGGAGCAATTCTTCCCTGGCAGGGGAGCTGAGGACATAAAATAGATTAAAATTTCAAAGTACACAAAGGTTACATAGAAGAAGGGGTTCTTTGAGTTGTCCTAAATACATTCTATGAAAAAAAATATTTCTTATGCTCAGCCTGTTCTCACTTTGTCCGAAGTGCCTTGTCCTTTATTTTAAACCAAGATTTTAACAACTAAATTTATCTTTTCATCATGGAGGTGTTTCTAGATTTACATTGTCTTTGTCTGGCTAGCTAAAACCACTATCTTTTAATTACACTTTCATAAATTTGAAGGCCAGAAGAGACATTATTTTAATGTAGTTTGACTTTTACCATACTGAAAGACACAGGATTTAACCAGTGATCTCTTTATCAGGCCTGTAGCTTCTGGTTGAACTAGGGAGTTTCTCTAGGATAGACATCTAATCTTGATTTAAAGACTTCTTTAAAGACTACTTAACAACTCATCAAGCTTGTCTGGAGTTTCTTCTTTGGTTTATAGAAGTAATGAACCGAGTCCCCCAACCTCCCCTCCTGGAGATACTTCTTAATGGAAAGTAAAAATGCCACAATTACGACACACCATGTGTGGGACATAAAACCTCACTCTCACTCTAGTATCTGTATTGTATTTAATAAAGTACCAACAGAGCAGCAATAATGTACACTGGGAATCAGGCATCATAAATAAAAGGGAGAAAATGTAATAATGGGAAGTTAGAGAAAAATATGAAAGCAGCTGTAAGAGCACAAGCAGAGAAGAGGAAAAAAAAAAGAATAATATAAAAAAAACCAACATCAACAAAACCAAACAACAAACAAACAAACAAAACAAAACCCTCATAGCCAGGCATGGAAATAATGTATTTTAAAGCAGGTGCACTTTTGGAGGATTCTTCCTGAAGAAAGAGATGCTCGGACATGAATGTACATATACACACACACATACACATACACATGCACACAACTTGCCAGATCTTACCAGATGATGTAGTTGAGCCTGGCTGAACTTAATTAACTTGGATGAGTGGTTTTAGATTTTAACCTTCCTTGTTTATTTGCTTTCACTATGCAGTGGTAAAGACTTTCAGACATGAAGGGGAGGGGAGGAATACAGGGAGGGGTGAAATGACTCTAGAAGAAAACAAGCATCAGCTCCATATTTGTCCAGTTGTTTGTTTTTAAGGATGTAGGATAATTGCTCATCTGTTTTAAACCAGAACAGATCTGATACTGTTCTACACCATCTGAGAATGTGGCACTGGGAAGCTTTACCCTTCTGGATTTCACAGCTAGTTAATAGTTCTTTTTTTCCTACAATGACATCTTTGGTGCTAGAAAAATCACTGTAGAGACCTCTTGTCTGACATTAAATCCACCTGACATGGTTTGACCGCATCTCTTAGCTTCCAAAACAAGCTATTCACATTCAAATTAATTTACAAGAATGGTCTGTGTCTCTTGCTATCTTTGAGACAGTTCCTGGGAATTGTTTGGAAAAGTGTTAATTGGTCTGGGCTGATGACTTGTCTGAGAAAGGAAGAGGCAGGAATGAGATCCATGGGACCTTTAACTTCCCTATATCATAGATTTATGGAATGGTTTGAGTTCAAAGGGACCTTAAAGATCATCTAATCCACTCACCCATAATGGCCAGGTTGCTTATCTTCCATTAGATCAGGTTGCTCAAAGACACATCCAGTGTGATTCTGAACACTTCCAATGATGGGGCATCCACAACTTCTGTGAACATCTGCCAGTGTATCACCACCCTCATTGTAAAAAAATGTCTTCCTTATGCCCAGTCTAAATCTATCACTGCCCCTTGTCCTGTCACTACAGGCCCTGAAAAAAAAAAAAAAAAAAAAAAAAAAAAGTTTTTCTTCACCTTATAATTTCCCTTTATTATGCTGAAGGTCTTCATATAAAAAAAAATCTTTTTCTTAGTCTCTGACAAATGTAGGTTTCAATATGGTCTCCAGAATGATCTAGGAGGCTGCCTCTCAGCCCAACTACAGCTTTTTTGTTTCAGTCTTTAGACTTGATGTGCATCACAGGACATTTTAATGGGTGGGTGTCTTTGAAAAATAATTGAAGTATAATTCTTACTCAAGAGTTTATTTACTGATGTCTGTGAGTTTCTGCAGATATAATAATCTTCACTTGGGAAAGAGAAGTCATCCTGGATAATTTTATAGGATTTTTTGAAGAGTTTAACCCTGAAGAAAATATCTGAGGTCCAAGGTCCAAAGACCAAGATACAGCTGGGATCCAAGGGGGATGCAGGTTCCCATCTGTCTGCCAAAGTATCCTTTCTGCTGCTCTCCAGCCCATCAGAAACAGACCTGGTCTGAGCTAGGGTACAATTGTCTGGCAATGCCTATCAAAGAAAATTAAAACAGCAACAGGAAGCAACAGAGGGCTGCAAATGTTTGTCCATCTGTAATCTCAGACCTTTGTTCTGGCCTTTTGCTCCTGACTGAGAACCTCAGCTCACTGCTTCTAAGGAAGGTGGATTAGTCCCTTCCACATAAATGCCCTGCCAACTTGCCATGGGGAGGGGAAGCTCACTCCTGACCTCAGCGCTGACATTCCATGCGGATGAGCAAGAGTCATCACAGGGAAGGATTTAACGTGACAGTGAAAAGACTGACAGCCACACTGTAAAATGCAGTCCAGCTCTGAACAGTGATGTGTAAAAATGGCATATTCTCACTCAGTGAATCAGCTGCCTGGGCTTAAGCTGTTTCCCTAGCACTCAGAAATAATAAGCAAAATGCAGAGGAAGATTTCACTTGTGTCATTCCTGTTGAAACACTATTCTCTTACTTGCAGGTCAACAGAGCTGTATGATGAAGTTCCTACCATTGTGGTGAAGCCTTTCAGCATTAGATAGAAGAGCTCAAAAAGGTTCAAACTTTCCACCTGGCCTCTCAGACACTGCTGTCAAGGCTGCTGGTGTAGGGGAACACAATGTGAAATCTAGAGTATAGTAATTGCAATTTCCACTCATGGCTGGGAGTGGGGAAGGAAGGGAATGTAAGACTGTATGCATTTTTTATTAAGTCAGTTGAGAAGAGGGAAGTGTCTCTGAAACCCTGCAAAACTTCAAGGTTCTCAAGACGACCGTGTCTGTGATGACTATATTTGGTCTCCGGCTTGACAGCCAAAATGCATCCTGCATCCTGACAGGATTGTTTTTCATGTGTGCTTCAGGGTAGGAAGAATTAGCCCTACTATTCACCCAAGGATATCCATAACTTACAAAGTATATGAGTAGTCCCATAGACTTCAGTGGGACTACAAATATATTTACACATCTTAGCCATCCACTCATTAGTACACAAGAAACATATTATATTTCTGTCAAAAACAAATTTTAAGTTCACTTTCCAAATGCCAAAGGCCTGTGCATTTACCAAGAACAATATTTAGCCTTTCCAGCCCCTGTTCCTCAAGGCCAGAGAACTTGTACAGAGGAGGAAAATCACTGTAAATGGACTTCTATTGTATCACAAGGATGAAAGAAAAAATTCATTAAATAAAAGATGGTCTACATTTATGGTTAAATATTGGCTGTGTAATTTAAATGAGAAAGCCAAGTTGAATGCAAAGCAATTACTGACACTTAATATTAGTCAGACTAATAAAGCAGCAATTAAACCTCATTATACAGCCATAAAATTGATGTGTAATAGATTGATTGCACCAAATGCTCGTACTGATGTTTGATGGCATATCATAGGCAAGGTGAACTTGTTCATTTAATTGGTGGATCAAAATAATTTCCTGCAATAGATTGATTTAACCTTATTGCATTTTTTTTTTTCTTCAGATGACATGGGTGACAGTACAAACAAATAAATAAATAGAAAGAATGAAGAGTGAAAAAAGCCTACAGACCAGCTTGCTCTATGGCAAATACTCTATTCCATAGTATAATATTCCTTCTCCCAGGAGATCCACAGTTATTTGAGAATCTTCTTGCCAGCAGCACAATTTGGATCTTGCACAGCAGCGCTGCTGCATTCTTCACTCCTCGAATTGAATGTGAGGAACTGAAGGAAACCTACATATAAATGTTTTGCTGTTTACAGCTGACATGGAGTTCAGCACCTTGGAGTATATTAAGTCCAGTGATTAAATAAAATCATTGCTGGAAACCTAGAGAGTAAGCAGTGAATGGACTACTAATGAAATATTTTAAATATCTCAAAAATTGCATCTGAACTTTTTTTACTATATTTTCAGACATAATCTTTATATTAAATCAGTGTCTAAGGGTCCAGCATATCAGTTTCATTTTTAAAAAAAAAGAGGAGAAGGATTGGAATCCAAAATGGTCA
>JAOEGS010003323.1:7533-22156 GCA_025447755.1 Corythornis vintsioides
TTTATTTATTTAGACTGATTTTTTGGGGCTTGTTTTTGTCTTGCTTAGAGCAGCAACACTCAGTGTGCTGCTCATATTAATCTTTTGATTATTTATGTCTCAGAGCCATGATAATCATGCTGTTGAGCCTTGGACAAGGTAGCACATTCCCAGGGGAGGGCTGCTGGTTTGGCTGTTGTGCAGCTGTTGTCTGGCTGGAATACCTGCAAGGAAACCTTGCTGCTGATTCCAGGGAATAAATGAGTAGTTTTTTCCAGCTTTCCTAACAGTTAATGCCTGTTGACTTCAGTCAAATATAGATTTATGGTTACAACCAAATAAATCAGGTCTCAGGGTACTGAGCTTCCAGTGCACACCCTGGCTCTACTGAAGTGTTTCTGACAAATAGATTTATTTTCCTTAAATAGAGAATCAAAGTTTCCCTGTGCAAAAAAATCAGTATTAATCAAGTAGAGAAAATAACAGGGGATGTTGCTGGGCAGGTGAGTGTTTTGGCTTGGAGTTTGTGTCCATGTTAACCCAGACTGTGGGCAAGGATGTGTGGAAAACTGCCCTGCAGAGGGAAATTTGGAGTGAAAGGAGAAGAACTCAGCTGAAAACAGGGCAACACTGTGGCCCTTAGGTGCCATCAGGTGTGTGTGTGTGTGTGTGTGTGTGTGTGTGTGTGTGTGTGTGTGAAGCATCCCAGGGATTCTTCCCACTTGTAGCTGCTGCTCTAACCCCAGCTGGTCCCTGCTGGTGAATCTCACCCTGGTGCTGTGCTCTGGGGGCTTCCAAGAGCAGTCTGCAGGGGTGGTCTCTGTGACAAGTGATGCTTTGTATGCAGAATTGGAAGGATTAGGAGAAATGACCTGCCCTGACTTCTCCCACCTGCCTCTTTTGTGCTCTCTGCTCAATAAGCAGCCAGAGCAAACAGAGTTTGAAGCTGCATTTTCATTTCCTACCTGCTCTTGGGTGGTGAGTAATGCAAATTGCTCTGTGTGGTGCCCAGGCTGCCACATGGCAGCACTGAGGGGAGGGTGTGAGTGCCAGCAGCTCATGTGCACTGGCACTGTCTGCAGAAAGCTCAGGGTTTGTGCCCACTGAGTCACCAGGTTGCACACACTGAGCTGGAAAACCCTCCCACCATCCCTGTCTGTCTGCTGGATGCTGCTTCCAGTAGGAGGGTGAAGCTGGCAACTGGGAATGAGGTTCTTCTGTGGGACAGGGGTGTCTTCAAGCATTGTCTTGGTCTGGTGAAGCATCAAATGTTCCTCGTGGTGCTGCAGGTGGGTCTGGTCCAGACAGAGCTCCAAGCTTGAGGAATGATGGTTGTGAAGCTGCTGAGTTGCCTGCTGCCTTCTCCTTGTGGCTCTGAGCTCTTGTAGCTGAAACTTGGTGGGAATGTTGACTCTGAACATCCAGCTGCAGTGGAATGGGATGGGTGTGTAGCTACACAGGGGCTGGTGCCTGATCTTCCCTGCTGCTGCTGGTTGGGGCTCATCTGAAGGGAGCAGAGACACAGGAGAAGCAGGAACAACCTTCTGGCTGTGTCAGTGGGGTGACTTTTCTGGAAGCTCCATAGAAAATAAGGATTTTAAAGGCAATTCTAAGGCATTTTTTCTCCTCCCATACAAGATTCAGAGGTACAGAGGGGTATCTAGAGGTACAGAGGGGTATCTAGAGGTACAGAGGGGTATCTAGAGGTACAGAGGGTTGTGATCTGCATGTGGTGCTGGTTCTGCTAAGCAGCTTGCTAGGCTTGCCAGCTTTCCTTCACCTGGCCCAGGCTGCCCAGAGAGGTGGGGGCAGCCCCATCCTTGGCAGTTTCTCAGGCCAGGCTGGATGGGGCTCTGAGCACCCTGCTCTAGGGGGAGGTGTCCCTGCCCTGGCAGGGGGTTGGAGCTGGATGAGCTTTGAGGTCCCTCCCAACCCAAACCATTCCATGATTCTTTGCTTTTGGTCCATCTCAGCAGCCCCCAGGAAAGCTCCCCCACCACAGCTCACCTTGGCACAGGGTTTTGGTGGCTTGTGGGGGATTTGCTCTCTTGGGCTGGGCCTTCTGGTGGCCTCTTTGCCCCAGGCTGTGGCAGCACTGGGGTGTAGCTGCCTTGGGTTGCCTTGGTGTGCTGGACCAGCTTCAGGGGGGGACTGTTGGGATGCCCTGGAAGGGCTGCACATCCCTGCTGCTGTTTTTATTTGTGGTGCTCCAAGAAGCAGGCTGGAGGGGATGCAGTCAGTGCTTCTGGGCTTTTCTGACCTGGTGACATCATTGTCAACAAAGCTTTTCTAGCTGGGCTGCTGCTGTCCACCAGCAGCTGGCTGTTTTCACTGAGGGGGGTTATCAGCATGCTGGAAGCTTACCCAGCTCAGACTGAGGGATGCAGCTGAAGAGCAGAGATCACAGCAGCTTGCTGGGTGATAATCTGCCCAGTAATTTGGGATTTAGGGCTCAGCAGAGGTGATTTTGCAGATTAGGTCAAACATCAGCATCCATCAGTTCTTTCCAGGCATATTTCCATTCCTGTGCTGCAGGAATCCTCAGCAGGCAGCTCGTGGTGTGTGCTCCAGTCCAGGGGAAGCTGGTGAACCAGGTAAACCTGTGGCTTGCCAACATCCAGCTCAGTTTGGCTCTTTCCAGGAGGTCCTAAAACTTGGGTGTGCAAACCTTAAACCTTGGTGAGGGAGCAAGTGGAGCTCCAAGTGAATCAGGGTGGTGGTTTCCCAGTCATCTGCCTGGCAGCCTGTGAAGTGGTGTTGTTCTAAGATGACTTTTCCTGTCCTTGCTTCCAATTACTGGTCCTGAAAAACTGGTTTTTCATCTTAGTGGCAGCTGTGACAGCTCAGAGAGTGAAACCAGGAATTAGGGAGTCCTGGAATTCCTTATTGGAATTTAGATCCTTCAGTGTGTGTGCCTTTCCCCAAGCACTGGGGTCACACAGTTTCTGATCATTTAACTAAGTTTTCCCTGATGAATTAAAATTTAAATAATCATTTTTTTTTCTAAAAGACCTATTTTTATTGTATCTTCTGAATTAAAACAGTGAATTTGAGAGGCATCTTAAGGAGTAAGGGTGTGTTTCCCAAACTCTTAATCTGATTTTTAAAAGGCAAGCCCAGTGCCTTGTTACTGACCCTGCACAAGGAATTCCTTGGAGAAATCAGAGCAGGGAAGAAGGGCAGGAAAGGGGTGGGGAAGGAGGCAGGAGAGAACTGTGAGTACACTTGACATGCAGAAAAGTTGCCAAATGGAGGGGAAAAAAACCCATTTCTTTTCTGCTTTTTGTTCTCCAAAACTGCAGAGGGTGGAGGGCAAGCAGGCAAGATGTGTAGGTGTTAAATAAAGCAAAGCCAAGCATCTTGAAGCTGTTACCTGAGCATCCCTGAGGTGCTGCATCTCCTCAGGGGTGTCCAGAGCTCTGCTGGCCTTCCTTGGATCTTCCAAGGTCAAATCTGTTGCTGCCATAAAACACCTTTGCTCCCAGTGCTGCCAGGCAAGGGGTTTTACACCTAGGAGGTCTTTTTGTTGCAGTGACCTGAGGCTTCAACATGCAGAGGGTTTGCCTTTGTTGGCTGAGGTTGTGCTGCACCCTCCTTCCCCTTTTGATGATCTCCAGACAGTGTTTTGGAAATACCCTCACCCAAATTATTTAGCATTCTGCATCTCTAGCTTCCTTAGCTCTCCTAATTAGGGGTTATCTTTTAACCTGTTCAGAGAGTCTAGCCAATTCCTGCTGAATCCAACAACACACTGCCTTCAGGGGTTCCTGCTTCAGTCTTTTTTGGTGAAAGCCTTGGCAATTAAGCAGCCTGTCCTCCAAAGGCTCATTAATACTGAGCCTCAAATGTTGGTCCTTTTGGTCTGGAGGGAGAGAATTCTTGTGGTGTGGTGGTGCAGGCACATCCAGGCTGGCCTTTTGGCCAAAGAGGAATTCCTCCAGAGTTCCACAGCTCTTGGAATGTTGGTTTTGTGTTGGTTTCTTTTTTTTTTTCCACCTTGATAATTTGCTGTTGAAAGAGCCAGAGAGTGAGAGCTGCTTTGGAAACTTGGGGGTTCAGCATTAGAAGGTGATGGGATCACTTCTGCTGTTGCCTGGTGGAGCTGGGAGGGTTTTGGTGCCCCTGGCACGAGGGGTTGTGCTTGCCAGTGCTCACTAGCATTGGGGGTCACCCAGGGAGGAGATTCTACTTCAACCTAATTAACTTTTCCCTGTGTTCTCAGGCTCCCTGTCCACCCTGCAGTAGCCTGTGTTGATGTGGCTGAGTGGAAGTGTTGCTGCAGGAGTTTCTGTTCCTGTTTCCCATCTGAAGTAGGCAGGCAAAGGGCAGTCCCTCCTGCCAGACATCCCCCTTTGCCCCCACTCGTGTTGGGTGGTGGATCCCCCTTCAGCAAACTCCTCCAGAGATGCTTGGTGGAGACTTGGCAATGTGCTGGTGCTTCCCAGCTGCTGGGCAGCCAGGACAGGGAGTCAGGGGCCCAATCCAGCCAGGCTGAGCATCAGGCCAGCTAAAAGAAAGGGATTCTGGAGTGGAGCAGATGTGTAGGTAACAGATGCACTACAATCAGAGTTGACCACAGCCATATTTTTAACAAAAAGCTGGGAATTTCCCTTGCACTTAGCTCAGCTCTTTCAAATCCTGTTTAATTTAGTGTTGTGAACAGCAGTGCTTATTTCCCCAAACTTTTATAGAAAAAATAAATGAATTTCACTGCAATAATTACACAGCTGTGGCAGTTGAGCAGCTTTAGCTAGCAGGTCTTCCTGACACTTGCTCCAGAGGGCACCTAGTTGGTAGTGAGGTGAAGGAGGAGCTCAAGCAGCCTAAAGGGCCCAGCTTTTCCAGACCCCCCCCTGCTGAGCTGTCATTTTCAGTGTTATTGTGTAAAATGGACTGAACTGCAATACTGCATCCTTCTGTTGTCTTGGGGGGGGGTGGGCTGGGGGCTGGAAAGTCCAAGTCTGAGGTGGTGGTGGTGTCTTCTTTTGATTGCAGCACCCTGCTGCTGGTCCAGGCTTTGCTTTTCATCACCCTGGAGGGATCTTCTCCTTGAATATCAGCTGCTGAGTCAAAAATCTGAGTCTTACTGCTGCTTGTAAACCTCCCTGGGATACTTAAGCTTAGCATTAGGGGTTATTTCTTCCTCTTCAGTGGGTGCTGGGAGCCTCTCTCCCTGAAAACAGGACTTGTCTTTTCAGCTCATGAGTTGAAAAGCTGGTTTGTTGTCCCCCCAGCAAGGCTGTGGGTGAAGAACATAAAGAGGGAGGTGTTGGAGGAGCCCTTGGCTGGTTATGGGCTGAGAGGAAGGAGGGCAACCCAGCCCAGGTAGCCTCCCTGGGGTACCTGTCTGATGGATTTGGGGGTGATGCAGTTGCCTGGTGCCTTGCCTGTCATCCTGGGGGTGTCAGCCATGGAGTTTGGGGCACCCTGGGCAGCAGCTGGGTGCCTGGTGGGCAGGCTGCAGGAGCTGGAGGTGGCAAATCCTCAGCAGCACTGTTAGCACCTGGCTGATTCAGCCCCTGCCAGCACAACCTTCTGCTGGCCTGATGCTGAAGCAATTAATTTTCCTAATTGGAATGAATCCCTCTCACATTGATGATCAGTTGGAATGACTAGAGGAGCAGGTGGGTTTCTGTGCCTCAGATCTTCACCTTGATTTCATTGCAGCCTTGGAACCTGTTCACCTGGCTAGGTGAATATGTAGGTACAGGCTTGGGTCTGTGAGCTGCTTTGTGGTCTGTGGCACAGGTATTGTTGAGAAATACAAAAGCAGATCTGGAAAGCAGTGGCAGAGTGTCAAGAGAGTAATTATAGTCTTTTCCTGCTCATAATTTATTTTTCCCTGATGTGTGTTGTCATCAATACTGAATGAAAACATGGGATATTTCAGTTGGAAGCAGTGTGGTGACTGAAATATTTTACTGCTGCACCAGAACCTTTTGACTCTTGTTTGTAGAGCTGTGTTCCTCTCCATCCCCTGCATTCTGAGTGGGTAATTTAAGTGACAATAGTGAGAAAATATTTCCCTGTTCCTTAGTAAACAGCACTCAAGTGACAGCCACGCTCTTGGGTGCTTGAATTGACAAAGAAATGGGAAACTCTACCCTGCAAAATGTTAGTCACCATCATAAAACTAACAATATTCATCTCATTTTGTCTGAAAATAGAGTAATAATGTGGAAAGAACCTGCAGGGAAGTGCTGCTGTTCTGCCTGGTGCAGAGGGGTGAGGAAATCCTTCCTGGAGGGGGACCTGGCACTCATGGTTTCCAGTGCACCCCATCTTGCAGCCTGTGGAAGGCTGGGTTTCCTGGTGGCTCCCTGCCTGTCTCTTTGCCCATCACTGGGTGGAGCTCCTGCATCCTTGCCAGCTCTGTGGCACCAGCTGCAGGATGCCTAGAGACACCCTCCCTCCCAGGTTGGCATTACTGAGGAGCATAGAATTCCCCTTTGGATTTCACCCTTCACCTCCTCTCCTCATCCCCAGGCTTTTGGACCCAATTTCTAAGGCAATAATCAATGTTTTTTTTTCCTTAGTGTTTCAGCATCTGACCTTTCCAACCACAACTCTTCAGCCTTAAAGGAAATTCCAGATGTTGGCACTTTGTTGCCTGCTCCTTTTCAGGTTTCTTTGGGAATGGGGCAGCTCTGACACAAAAGGATTGACCCAAACACTGCTCTTTGCTGGATGCTGGTCCTCTCTTAACTCTGACAAGCAGTCAGCTGCTCACCTAGCTAATGGATTGAACTGGAAGCTTGAAATTGTCCATTTTGCCTGTTGATTGGGGGCAGTTTATTCCAGAGCCTGCCTGAGGAGGCTGCTTTCCTCATTTCTGGTGTGAAATGCTGCTCTAGGAGAGATGGAGCATCTGGATTAATTTGGAACAGCCTGAGCTTCCCATCCTGGTGATCTTCAGGAGCTCAGAGCTTCCAAGGCTGCTTCTGAAAGGTATTTTAACCCAAAGTCATAAGTGTCTGGGAATTTGATGGTCATGTTTGGTTTGAAGAGCCTTTTTCAGATCTGTGCTTGGGTTCTGAAGCATCATAAGGACTTCTGTGCTTCCAAACTCTTCCAGGAGCTGCTGCCTTTGAAGCAGTGACATCAATGTTGGATGTTCCTGTCCCTCCAGTTCAGGGCCCTTGGTATTTCACTCTGCAAAATAAGCTTTTCCAAAGGAAGTTTTTATTTCTTCTCTTGTCCAAGTCAAGAGTTGCAGAAATGCTGACTTGGTGTGATGAAACTGCAGTAAAAATAATAGAGAATTTCCTCCTCCCTCATTCCTTTCAATGTTTTTCTTTCTACCAGAGTCTTATATCAACATAGTCCAGGGTTCTTAGGTGGAAGGTGTTTATCTGTACTGGGTGTGGGGAGTTACTGGTGAGTAGAGAAATTTTTATTTAGAAATATTTTGCCTTTTTAATTATTATTTTCAGAAGTATCTTGCTTTACTTTCTGCCTCTAAATAAACTAAGAGTGGCTCTGAGACCTCTGGTCTTAAACAGGATCTGGCTTTTTCCAATGTTCCTGAGGATCCTTCTAGGAATGGAGTGTAATTGAGCCTGGGCACGTTATGAGGGATAGAAGCAAAGGTATAGAAATAAATTGAATTAATCCCAAGGACAGTTGGTGCTTTTGCAGGGGGAAAAAAGAATAAAATCCAAGTGTGGAGGCCTGAAAAGCACCCCTTGGTAGTGGAGCCAGGAAACCTCTGTGTGGAATATGTAACATCACCCTGTGGCAGTGCCCAGCACTCTGCTGGGGAAGAACTTCTGTCCTCCTGGCAGGGTGATGCTTTTGGAGCATCACTGGTACCCAACAGGACACTTTGGAGTCTTGGGGATGTTTTTTTTCAGCTGCCTCCTCCATCCTCTCTCCTCCCTCATGTGCCACAGCCCCCAGCTAGACAGGAGGATGCTTTCAAGAGTGTTGTTCCCCTAAGTGAAGATCCCTAAGCTGATGTTCTCATCATCTCCACCTCCCTCTTAGCCCAGGTTGGGGTGTAGTTGGCTTCTCAGGGGTTCAGCTGCCTCAGGCTGTGTGGCTCAGGCCCCTGCAACCAGCATCAGAGAGGCCAGTGAAGCTGCAGTGTTGCCATCTGGAAATGGAAACCCTGGATCAGAGGAGTGTTTCTGTGTTTTGGTTTGTGCTATTACACGATGGGGAAGGAATTTGGGAGGGCTATTTTTACCACTGGCTTTAAGCAGGGACTACAGGGGATGAAGTAACAGGAAGGGGAGCAATGAAAACCATCGACCGTGCTGAGTAACATTTCCTCCCTCCTGCTGCTCCCCCAGAAGGGTGACAGAGTCTTTATTGAGCCTGACAGGATTCCCAAGAAAAGATGCATTCAGCCTGTGAGGAGGCTGCTGAATCACTGGGAGGCAAGTCGTGGCAGCAGGCTGGGGGAAAGCCTCCAACCTGGAGCTTACACAACCTGCTCTGCGTGCTCCAAGAACTACTTCTCTTGGCTTAGCTGACATCCAGGCACTTGAAAGAACCCAGTTAATCCAGGGAAACTCAGCCTGGGCCAGGAGTCTGTTAAAATCCTTCTCTGGATAGCACTGGAGTGCTTGATTCCAGCCTCTTGCCACTTTCTCTCGGAGCAGTGAGGAGAACAGAGCAGCTCTGTCCACAGACAGGGAGGTTGTGGCAGCTTCCAGCCTCAGAAGATTTCATACTGCTGGTCTTTTGGAGTCAGTGGGATTTGGGAAGCTGTTCCCATGTGGTTTAACTTGCTGTTTCAAAGGCAGCAACATGTGTCTTGTTTCTTGTAACTTCCACTGCTGCTAATAGAGCTGAATCTGTCACAGGGCTTTAGAAGAGAAGAGCATTTCTGTTCACTCTGGAGCATCCAAAACCTGCATCCTGGCAACTCTCACATGCTCCCTGGGAGGAGCAGGGATGCAGAATCCCCCTGGCTGGCCTTGGAGCTGCTGTGAGGAGCAGCTTCTTCAACCAGGGAACCCTGGGTGTCTTGGCAGCCCGTGTGGGCTGGGCCTGGGGAGCCTCCCATGAGCCAAGCACATGTTCTTGCAACAGGAATGAAATGGGGTGGAATGGAGAGACAGGTTTTGGGTAGCTCTTTGGGACAGGTTTGCATGGGGAGAGCAATCTGTCTGGAACTTGCTGACCCAGCTCTTCTCTCCTGCACTGCTTTGAAGTGCTGGGACTGCTGTGCAAGGTGCTGCTCTTCCCTCATCTCAGCTCTGCACTGACTGGACACTACCTGCTCCTCTGCATTCTTTGAGACCCCTGCTTAGGGTGCACTGGGGGTTTAGGGTGAGTGTCAAGTCCACATTCACTGGGGTCTGGAAGGGACTCGAGGGGAAAGCACTGGGGAGGCTGCCCCTCCAATCCTGGGGTCACTTCTGAGCAGCAGTGTGGGGAGGAGCAGCTGAGGGACCTGAGCTTGCTGAGCCTGTAGTGAGCACATTTCCTACTTAGAGCATGAAAATAGCTGTGTGACTGGAACACCTGGCTGGGGTCATGCCAAGCAAAGCACCAGATTTTTCATTTTTTTCTTTCTCAAGAGCAAAGTTCCTCTTGATGCCATCACTTCATCCTCCTTCCCAAGCATCACTCTGCTTCTGCCCCCTTCTGACACTGGGGGAATTTCCCTGGGTCTTGCTGTGGGCTTGGAGCAGCTCAAGTGAATGAGTTGTGCTGCTGGATTTGCTGCTGTGGGTTGGAAAGCTCTGTTCTCTAGACCTGTTGTAACCCTGGATCTTTCATTACTGGATCTTTCATTTCAAGCTTTGTCATGTTATTCCTTGGATTAAAGCTGGAAGAGGGTGAAGCAGGAGGAAAAGGTGTAAACTCCCAGAGTTTGCCTATCAGGCAGGGCAGATAAACTCATGCTCAAGGGTGGCTGTTGACTTGGGAGCAGTTAACTCAGATCAATGTCAGGGGTGGCTCTGTAAATCCCTCTGGCCTCCCAACCCTGACCATTCTATCACCAGCTCCAAGGAATTTTGGGGTTTGATTATATTCTGATTATATTAAATTTTTTGACCAGCTCTTTTATTGCCTTTGCATCTTAGGTTACATTTTAGCATCAATTAATTATTAATATAAATACTATTTAATATTTGGAAATGGGATGCATTTTATGGATGCATAAATCCAAATAATAATTGGCTGGCAATTAATATTTCCCTTTTTTTTTTTTTTTGTAAAAAGAAGTACAAACCAAACCCAAAAGCCAACCAAATAACAACATAACCAAACCCAAACTGCTCTGCTCAGGCAGAGTCTATTAAGAGGGGGATGTTACTAGAAAATAAACTGATTTATGGCCCATGGTTACTAAAATGCCAGGGTTCTGACACCACCTTTGCTTTGGCAGGAGGCTGATAAAGCTGCTGGTGCTGATAATGGTGCCAGCCCCTGATTTCTGCCCTTCTGGTGGGCACGTGAAGATGATGAAGGAGCTTTTCAGCCCTAGAACACCTTCCCTGGTGGAACTGGTGCTGGGAGAACTGGAGGCAAAGAAAATAAGCTTTGTGCAGGGCCCCTGTGGGCACACAATTCATTTTTTGTCTTCTCTGGAGTCTGGAAAAAAATCTTCCTAGCAAGATTAACAGCTCCTGCCTGCTTCCCTGCACTGTACATCCAGTTCCCCTCCCACTGGAGCAGCACTTTTAGCCAGTTGGGTAGAAAAAGTAAGTTATTTTTTTCCTTAAATATCTTAGGTAAGAGTTTTCTGTTAAAGATTGGAGAATATATGTGGACCTACCATTTGTAGCTAGGCACTGTGCTTTAATTCCTGATGGAAAGCTCTGAAAACAGAGAACAAAATCACATTGACCTTGTTCCCTAGTTTACAGCAATTGGTTTGCATCAATAATCATCTTTCCCTTGGATTTGGGCAGAATGGAACGTGTAACAAGACTAGAGGGAAGGCTGTGGAAGGGGTCTGTGACTTGCCAGCAAATATTTTGCATTCTGCTGCTCTAATGCAGGTTGTTGCCCTTTGGCATGCCCGTGCTGGGGGAGCCTGCTGAGGGCTCTGGGGTGCTAGGGAAGAAATCTAATAAAAATACAGTTATTTACTGTATTGGCCAACTTCAACTTGGATTTCAGCATCAGCTTTTGTTCTGCTCACAGTTCTGCTTTGGCTGCTGGGCACTCAGCCCTGCCAGGCTTTGGTGCCCCAGCAGGGGCTGTGTTTGGAGCTTCATTCCTGCCCTTGTGATGTCAGGCCTTGCAGGGAGAAAATCAAGCTTGTGGCAGTTGAGAGCTGGCTGAAAATGGGATTGGACTGTGTGAAACGGGCCCTTTGTCAACGTGTGAAACATTCAGGCCTTCTGTTTGATTTCTGTGGGGTTTGGTAATGACATGAAGAAAAATAAACAAATAAACCCAGAGTTTTATTGCTTTTACATGGCCTGCAATTACATACGACCTTTTGTTTGCTGTAACAGTCTATCTCTGTTCTGTTTCTAAACACTGCTGATCAGGCCAGAAGAACTTTTCTGAAGTAAATCTGTTGTAAATTCCACAGTTCATCTTGATTTATCTTCTTGTAAACACTGCAGAGAAGCAGCACTTGGAAATTCACAACATATTTTGCCAAAGCCAAGCTGCAGAGGCTGCTCCATGGAACAGAATGATGTTGTTGTGCTTGGGTTTCACCCTGGCACCCACCTGTTGGGGACAGCAAGTGAAGTGATGAATAGCCCCAGTGAGCTGTGCCTCAGCATGTGGTCAGCAGCAGCAGCAGAGGGATTGCTTTTGGTGGCTGAAGAGGATTCTGTGCAGGGAGAAGCTGAAACAGCTGTCTCCCAACTCCAGCTTCCAGCTCAAGGGGGGATTTGGAAGCTGAAATGACCTTCCTGTTTTCATTCTGCTTCCAGAAAGTGCTCTGCTGCTGGGTGGTGCTGCTGTGATGCTGAGCTTGGGTAGCAGGAGGTGGGAGATGGATCTAAAACTTTATTTTCTTTGCCACAGAGGGTTTGGGAGTCGAGGCTGCCTTTGGACAAGGGCTGCTCTGAGCTGGAGGGTGGAGTTGGGTTTGTGGGAGCTATTTCATGCTCACCTCTTGGTTTGAGGTGAGCATGAAATAGCTTTTTCTCTCTAAACCTTTTTCCATCACAGGGTTGTGTGGTACCCCCCAACACACAGGCTGTGTGGCTTTGCTTTTTTTTCTTTGCCCTGAAACTGAGTTTGCAGAACTACCCTTTAAAGAGGTGTTAGGAGGCCTCAGATGAACTGTCCTGTTTGCCTTATTCCCCATGTTGCTTGCTGCAGCACCCGTAGATGATAAAATATATTGATATTTATATAATATATAAACATTCCAAAGAATATTTTCAGGGATCTTGGTAAGAAATGTTTTTCAGGCAAGTGTTTACGTGTCAGTTGGACTTTGCTCCCTACACTTCCACAGCTCAGGGCTGGGAAGGGTTCTTCAAATCTCTGTGTCCTGAGCTGGGGCTGCCTGGGGCTTGGTCTCTAGAGCTGTGTGTGTGGAGAAGCTGGGAAGGTGATGCTGTGAAGGAAGATACTCATGTCTTCTCTTTTTTTTTTTTCTCTTTTTAGGACTTAAATACCATCTATTCATTCCTTCATGGACTGGACATCCTCTCTCACTTCAGGGAACATCAGCTAAGGTACAGAACCCTGGAGCTGGCACTGCAGAGCACTTGTAGCTCTGATTCTCACTAGTGTTTTTTTGTGGAAATGAGCAAAGCTTTTGTCTGCCTGCACTGGGAGCCCACTGTGGAGTTCAGTCACTGCAATAACGTGCCCTGGAATCCCAACTAATTAGCTTTGCTAACAAGGAAGGCAGAGCTTACTCCCTTTTGTCTGCAGAGGGCTGTGTAGACAGTGCCCCGTGGTAACTCCAGATGACAAAAGCTTTTCAGTGCTGCAGACACTGGGACCATCTCAGAATAGTGAAGCTGGAAGGCCAGCAAAGCACAAAAAGCAACGTTGGAAGTGGGTTAGTTCCTTTTGGTTCTGTTGCCATGGGTAATTCCAGTGTGTGGGAGTGATTTAAACCCTTCAGAGAACATGCTGGATATTATCTAGCTGGATAATGAAGAGCAGTGTAAGAATTGTAATTTGATGGTGAAGCACATCTTTTGTTTAGAACAACAACAACAAAAAAAGGGTTGAATTTGAGGTCTTTAAAGAGATTCAAGTGAAATGTGGTGATTAATGGCTTATGATCTTTGGGGATGAGAACTGACATGGAACTTCTCCTCCTCCTCCCTCAGAATCATGTCATCAAGTGCCCGCTATGAGAGGTACAAGGGCAACCAGGTTCTCTTCTGGTGAGTACAGCACCCTGCTTGGCACCCTCCACAAGTGCCCCCAAACCCCCCCTGCATCACTCCCTGCTTCACCCCCTGGCAGCAGAAGCCTTTACAACACAGGAGTTTGGCCAGGCTGCTGACAAGCTGTGCCAGGAGCTGGTTTGGGTTATCCTGGGGTGTGGAGCTTTGAAAGGGATGGGGATGGAGGTGCTGCCACCTCAGCTGCCAGGGGGATGGATGTGTGGAGACAGCTCAGTAGGTGGCACTCTTCCCCTGGAGCTGGCCCTGGCTGCAGCCACAGACCTGCCTGCTTTGGAGAGCTCTGTCACAGAGTGATGCAGCTCAAACAGCATCTCTTTGCAATTGCTAACATTAGAATCTCAGCTTCAGAGTTCTCTTTATTTGCCTCCCAGCAGGAAACTGCACTTCACTGTCTCTTTTTTTCTTCTCTGCTTCAGCATTGTTTCTGGTGCATTTATTCTCTCAACAGCTAATCCTAGCTTAGTGAAAGGCACATTTGCCATGACACCTCTCTCTAAAGGAGATGCCACCTCTTAGATTGGGTACCCCAGCATGGTAGGGATCAGAAGGGCCCTCTGGGGATGCTCTGGTGCCACCCCCCTGCTCCATCCAGCAGGGGCACCCAGAGCAGGGCCCAGCAGGGCAGTGTCCAGGGGGGTTGGGATCTCTCCAGAGCAGGAGACTCCACAACCTCTCTGGGCAGCCTGGGACAGCTCTGACACCCTCACAACAAAGCAGGTGGAGCTGCTGCTGCCCTGTCTGGGGTTGAGTGGCACCACAGGGCACAATACAGTGTGTGTGATGCAGGTGAATGAAGAATTAGCTCTCTAGGTCTCATATTTTATCTGTAACACTTGACAGGTGCATGCAGTTACTGTCCATGCAGAATTCCAAGTGAACTTCAGCATTAAAAAATCCCTGTATTTCTAGTGTTATGTGCACTTTTACTGGAATGGATTGTTTATCCTGAAAATTAGTCATTTATTTTTAATAAATTAATTTTTTAAGTTGACTTAAATGTCAAATTTGGAAGTATAAGAAACCTTCTGGATGTAAATGCTTTAAAAACCAGTTTATTCTTAGTAGCATTGGGTGAAAGTTCTGAAATTTCCAGTCCTTGTATCAGATTGTGGGATCATTAATCATTAATTAACTGCAATGATATAGTGGATAATACATTTCTGAGTTGCTGTAAGAAGAAAGGAGCTATCAATGATTTTCTATTTATTTTCTTAATGATTTTTCTTTCCTGTCTTACAGCTCAGAAACTATTGCAAGGTGCTGGTACATACTGCTCTCTGGATCTGTGCTCATGAAGGATTCCATGTTTTTACCACCTTGCAGGTAAGTCAAGTTATTATTAA